>JAMKFB010000212.1:159398-237569 GCA_036247105.1 Cirrhinus mrigala
CATATGAAAAATTTTTAATGTGCCTCAGCTTTATTCATGAAACTGCATAACTAACGTTTTCTGACCGAGAAAAGTCGTTTTAGAGCATTTCTGAGCAAGCCTTCTTTTCCTAGGCCGAGATGCATAAAACCGCTATTAGTGATCCCAGAAGGCCTTAACTGAGCGTTTTATGCATTCAGGCTCTGACTAAATTTCACATGCATAAAACTTCTAACACATCAAGAAGTGTATTTCTGAATTGCAAATAACATTTCTTTCATGCATATGAAAAAATTTTAATGTGCCTCAGCTTTATTCATGAAACTGCATAACTAACGTTTTCTGACCGAGAAAAGTCGTTTTAGAGCATTTCTGAGCAAGCCTTCTTTTCCTAGGCCGAGATGCATAAAACCGCTATTAGTGATCCCAGAAGGCCTTAACTGAGCGTTTTATGCATTCAGGCTCTGACTAAATTTCACATGCATAAAACTTCTAACACATCAAGAAGTGTATTTCTGAATTGCAAATAACATTTCTTTCATGCATATGAAAAAATTTTAATGTGCCTCAGCTTTATTCATGAAACTGCATAACTAACGTTTTCTGACCGAGAAAAGTCGTTTTAGAGCATTTCTGAGCAAGCCTTCTTTTCCTAGGCCGAGATGCATAAAACCGCTATTAGTGATCCCAGAAGGCCTTAACTGAGCGTTTTATGCATTCAGGCTCTGACTAAATTTCACATGCATAAAACTTCTAACACATCAAGAAGTGTATTTCTGAATTGCAAATAACATTTCTTTCATGCATATGAAAAAATTTTAATGTGCCTCAGCTTTATTCATGAAACTGCATAACTAACGTTTTCTGACCGAGAAAAGTCGTTTTAGAGCATTTCTGAGCAAGCCTTCTTTTCCTATGCCGAGATGCATAAAACCGCTATTAGTGATCCCAGAAGGCCTTAACTGAGCGTTTTATGCATTCAGGCTCTGACTAAATTTCACATGCATAAAACTTCTAACACATCAAGAAGTGTATTTCTGAATTGCAAATAACATTTCTTTCATGCATATGAAAAAATTTTAATGTGCCTCAGCTTTATTCATGAAACTGCATAACTAACGTTTTCTGACCGAGAAAAGTCGTTTTAGAGCATTTCTGAGCAAGCCTTCTTTTCCTAGGCCGAGATGCATAAAACCGCTATTAGTGATCCCAGAAGGCCTTAACTGAGCGTTTTATGCATTCAGGCTCTGACTAAATTTCACATGCATAAAACTTCTAACACATCAAGAAGTGTATTTCTGAATTGCAAATAACATTTCTTTCATGCATATGAAAAAATTTTAATGTGCCTCAGCTTTATTCATGAAACTGCATAACTAACGTTTTCTGACCGAGAAAAGTCGTTTTAGAGCATTTCTGAGCAAGCCTTCTTTTCCTAGGCCGAGATGCATAAAACCGCTATTAGTGATCCCAGAAGGCCTTAACTGAGCGTTTTATGCATTCAGGCTCTGACTAAATTTCACATGCATAAAACTTCTAACACATCAAGAAGTGTATTTCTGAATTGCAAATAACATTTCTTTCATGCATATGAAAAAATTTTAATGTGCCTCAGCTTTATTCATGAAACTGCATAACTAACGTTTTCTGACCGAGAAAAGTCGTTTTAGAGCATTTCTGAGCAAGCCTTCTTTTCCTAGGCCGAGATGCATAAAACCGCTATTAGTGATCCCAGAAGGCCTTAACTGAGCGTTTTATGCATTCAGGCTCTGACTAAATTTCACATGCATAAAACTTCTAACACATCAAGAAGTGTATTTCTGAATTGCAAATAACATTTCTTTCATGCATATGAAAAAATTTTAATGTGCCTCAGCTTTATTCATGAAACTGCATAACTAACGTTTTCTGACCGAGAAAAGTCGTTTTAGAGCATTTCTGAGCAAGCCTTCTTTTCCTAGGCCGAGATGCATAAAACCGCTATTAGTGATCCCAGAAGGCCTTAACTGAGCGTTTTATGCATTCAGGCTCTGACTAAATTTCACATGCATAAAACTTCTAACACATCAAGAAGTGTATTTCTGAATTGCAAATAACATTTCTTTCATGCATATGAAAAAATTTTAATGTGCCTCAGCTTTATTCATGAAACTGCATAACTAACGTTTTCTGACCGAGAAAAGTCGTTTTAGAGCATTTCTGAGCAAGCCTTCTTTTCCTAGGCCGAGATGCATAAAACCGCTATTAGTGATCCCAGAAGGCCTTAACTGAGCGTTTTATGCATTCAGGCTCTGACTAAATTTCACATGCATAAAACTTCTAACACATCAAGAAGTGTATTTCTGAATTGCAAATAACATTTCTTTCATGCATATGAAAAAATTTTAATGTGCCTCAGCTTTATTCATGAAACTGCATAACTAACGTTTTCTGACCGAGAAAAGTCGTTTTAGAGCATTTCTGAGCAAGCCTTCTTTTCCTAGGCCGAGATGCATAAAACCGCTATTAGTGATCCCAGAAGGCCTTAACTGAGCGTTTTATGCATTCAGGCTCTGACTAAATTTCACATGCATAAAACTTCTAACACATCAAGAAGTGTATTTCTGAATTGCAAATAACATTTCTTTCATGCATATGAAAAAATTTTAATGTGCCTCAGCTTTATTCATGAAACTGCATAACTAACGTTTTCTGACCGAGAAAAGTCGTTTTAGAGCATTTCTGAGCAAGCCTTCTTTTCCTAGGCCGAGATGCATAAAACCGCTATTAGTGATCCCAGAAGGCCTTAACTGAGCGTTTTATGCATTCAGGCTCTGACTAAATTTCACATGCATAAAACTTCTAACACATCAAGAAGTGTATTTCTGAATTGCAAATAACATTTCTTTCATGCATATGAAAAAATTTTAATGTGCCTCAGCTTTATTCATGAAACTGCATAACTAACGTTTTCTGACCGAGAAAAGTCGTTTTAGAGCATTTCTGAGCAAGCCTTCTTTTCCTATGCCGAGATGCATAAAACCGCTATTAGTGATCCCAGAAGGCCTTAACTGAGCGTTTTATGCATTCAGGCTCTGACTAAATTTCACATGCATAAAACTTCTAACACATCAAGAAGTGTATTTCTGAATTGCAAATAACATTTCTTTCATGCATATGAAAAAATTTTAATGTGCCTCAGCTTTATTCATGAAACTGCATAACTAACGTTTTCTGACCGAGAAAAGTCGTTTTAGAGCATTTCTGAGCAAGCCTTCTTTTCCTAGGCCGAGATGCATAAAACCGCTATTAGTGATCCCAGAAGGCCTTAACTGAGCGTTTTATGCATTCAGGCTCTGACTAAATTTCACATGCATAAAACTTCTAACACATCAAGAAGTGTATTTCTGAATTGCAAATAACATTTCTTTCATGCATATGAAAAAATTTTAATGTGCCTCAGCTTTATTCATGAAACTGCATAACTAACGTTTTCTGACCGAGAAAAGTCGTTTTAGAGCATTTCTGAGCAAGCCTTCTTTTCCTATGCCGAGATGCATAAAACCGCTATTAGTGATCCCAGAAGGCCTTAACTGAGCGTTTTATGCATTCAGGCTCTGACTAAATTTCACATGCATAAAACTTCTAACACATCAAGAAGTGTATTTCTGAATTGCAAATAACATTTCTTTCATGCATATGAAAAAATTTTAATGTGCCTCAGCTTTATTCATGAAACTGCATAACTAACGTTTTCTGACCGAGAAAAGTCGTTTTAGAGCATTTCTGAGCAAGCCTTCTTTTCCTATGCCGAGATGCATAAAACCGCTATTAGTGATCCCAGAAGGCCTTAACTGAGCGTTTTATGCATTCAGGCTCTGACTAAATTTCACATGCATAAAACTTCTAACACATCAAGAAGTGTATTTCTGAATTGCAAATAACATTTCTTTCATGCATATGAAAAAATTTTAATGTGCCTCAGCTTTATTCATGAAACTGCATAACTAACGTTTTCTGACCGAGAAAAGTCGTTTTAGAGCATTTCTGAGCAAGCCTTCTTTTCCTATGCCGAGATGCATAAAACCGCTATTAGTGATCCCAGAAGGCCTTAACTGAGCGTTTTATGCATTCAGGCTCTGACTAAATTTCACATGCATAAAACTTCTAACACATCAAGAAGTGTATTTCTGAATTGCAAATAACATTTCTTTCATGCATATGAAAAAATTTTAATGTGCCTCAGCTTTATTCATGAAACTGCATAACTAACGTTTTCTGACCGAGAAAAGTCGTTTTAGAGCATTTCTGAGCAAGCCTTCTTTTCCTATGCCGAGATGCATAAAACCGCTATTAGTGATCCCAGAAGGCCTTAACTGAGCGTTTTATGCATTCAGGCTCTGACTAAATTTCACATGCATAAAACTTCTAACACATCAAGAAGTGTATTTCTGAATTGCAAATAACATTTCTTTCATGCATATGAAAAAATTTTAATGTGCCTCAGCTTTATTCATGAAACTGCATAACTAACGTTTTCTGACCGAGAAAAGTCGTTTTAGAGCATTTCTGAGCAAGCCTTCTTTTCCTAGGCCGAGATGCATAAAACCGCTATTAGTGATCCCAGAAGGCCTTAACTGAGCGTTTTATGCATTCAGGCTCTGACTAAATTTCACATGCATAAAACTTCTAACACATCAAGAAGTGTATTTCTGAATTGCAAATAACATTTCTTTCATGCATATGAAAAAATTTTAATGTGCCTCAGCTTTATTCATGAAACTGCATAACTAACGTTTTCTGACCGAGAAAAGTCGTTTTAGAGCATTTCTGAGCAAGCCTTCTTTTCCTAGGCCGAGATGCATAAAACCGCTATTAGTGATCCCAGAAGGCCTTAACTGAGCGTTTTATGCATTCAGGCTCTGACTAAATTTCACATGCATAAAACTTCTAACACATCAAGAAGTGTATTTCTGAATTGCAAATAACATTTCTTTCATGCATATGAAAAAATTTTAATGTGCCTCAGCTTTATTCATGAAACTGCATAACTAACGTTTTCTGACCGAGAAAAGTCGTTTTAGAGCATTTCTGAGCAAGCCTTCTTTTCCTATGCCGAGATGCATAAAACCGCTATTAGTGATCCCAGAAGGCCTTAACTGAGCGTTTTATGCATTCAGGCTCTGACTAAATTTCACATGCATAAAACTTCTAACACATCAAGAAGTGTATTTCTGAATTGCAAATAACATTTCTTTCATGCATATGAAAAAATTTTAATGTGCCTCAGCTTTATTCATGAAACTGCATAACTAACGTTTTCTGACCGAGAAAAGTCGTTTTAGAGCATTTCTGAGCAAGCCTTCTTTTCCTAGGCCGAGATGCATAAAACCGCTATTAGTGATCCCAGAAGGCCTTAACTGAGCGTTTTATGCATTCAGGCTCTGACTAAATTTCACATGCATAAAACTTCTAACACATCAAGAAGTGTATTTCTGAATTGCAAATAACATTTCTTTCATGCATATGAAAAAATTTTAATGTGCCTCAGCTTTATTCATGAAACTGCATAACTAACGTTTTCTGACCGAGAAAAGTCGTTTTAGAGCATTTCTGAGCAAGCCTTCTTTTCCTATGCCGAGATGCATAAAACCGCTATTAGTGATCCCAGAAGGCCTTAACTGAGCGTTTTATGCATTCAGGCTCTGACTAAATTTCACATGCATAAAACTTCTAACACATCAAGAAGTGTATTTCTGAATTGCAAATAACATTTCTTTCATGCATATGAAAAAATTTTAATGTGCCTCAGCTTTATTCATGAAACTGCATAACTAACGTTTTCTGACCGAGAAAAGTCGTTTTAGAGCATTTCTGAGCAAGCCTTCTTTTCCTAGGCCGAGATGCATAAAACCGCTATTAGTGATCCCAGAAGGCCTTAACTGAGCGTTTTATGCATTCAGGCTCTGACTAAATTTCACATGCATAAAACTTCTAACACATCAAGAAGTGTATTTCTGAATTGCAAATAACATTTCTTTCATGCATATGAAAAAATTTTTAATGTGCCTCAGCTTTATTCATGAAACTGCATAACTAACGTTTTCTGACCGAGAAAAGTCGTTTTAGAGCATTTCTGAGCAAGCCTTCTTTTCCTAGGCCGAGATGCATAAAACCGCTATTAGTGATCCCAGAAGGCCTTAACTGAGCGTTTTATGCATTCAGGCTCTGACTAAATTTCACATGCATAAAACTTCTAACACATCAAGAAGTGTATTTCTGAATTGCAAATAACATTTCTTTCATGCATATGAAAAAATTTTAATGTGCCTCAGCTTTATTCATGAAACTGCATAACTAACGTTTTCTGACCGAGAAAAGTCGTTTTAGAGCATTTCTGAGCAAGCCTTCTTTTCCTATGCCGAGATGCATAAAACCGCTATTAGTGATCCCAGAAGGCCTTAACTGAGCGTTTTATGCATTCAGGCTCTGACTAAATTTCACATGCATAAAACTTCTAACACATCAAGAAGTGTATTTCTGAATTGCAAATAACATTTCTTTCATGCATATGAAAAAATTTTAATGTGCCTCAGCTTTATTCATGAAACTGCATAACTAACGTTTTCTGACCGAGAAAAGTCGTTTTAGAGCATTTCTGAGCAAGCCTTCTTTTCCTATGCCGAGATGCATAAAACCGCTATTAGTGATCCCAGAAGGCCTTAACTGAGCGTTTTATGCATTCAGGCTCTGACTAAATTTCACATGCATAAAACTTCTAACACATCAAGAAGTGTATTTCTGAATTGCAAATAACATTTCTTTCATGCATATGAAAAAATTTTAATGTGCCTCAGCTTTATTCATGAAACTGCATAACTAACGTTTTCTGACCGAGAAAAGTCGTTTTAGAGCATTTCTGAGCAAGCCTTCTTTTCCTAGGCCGAGATGCATAAAACCGCTATTAGTGATCCCAGAAGGCCTTAACTGAGCGTTTTATGCATTCAGGCTCTGACTAAATTTCACATGCATAAAACTTCTAACACATCAAGAAGTGTATTTCTGAATTGCAAATAACATTTCTTTCATGCATATGAAAAAATTTTAATGTGCCTCAGCTTTATTCATGAAACTGCATAACTAACGTTTTCTGACCGAGAAAAGTCGTTTTAGAGCATTTCTGAGCAAGCCTTCTTTTCCTAGGCCGAGATGCATAAAACCGCTATTAGTGATCCCAGAAGGCCTTAACTGAGCGTTTTATGCATTCAGGCTCTGACTAAATTTCACATGCATAAAACTTCTAACACATCAAGAAGTGTATTTCTGAATTGCAAATAACATTTCTTTCATGCATATGAAAAAATTTTAATGTGCCTCAGCTTTATTCATGAAACTGCATAACTAACGTTTTCTGACCGAGAAAAGTCGTTTTAGAGCATTTCTGAGCAAGCCTTCTTTTCCTATGCCGAGATGCATAAAACCGCTATTAGTGATCCCAGAAGGCCTTAACTGAGCGTTTTATGCATTCAGGCTCTGACTAAATTTCACATGCATAAAACTTCTAACACATCAAGAAGTGTATTTCTGAATTGCAAATAACATTTCTTTCATGCATATGAAAAAATTTTAATGTGCCTCAGCTTTATTCATGAAACTGCATAACTAACGTTTTCTGACCGAGAAAAGTCGTTTTAGAGCATTTCTGAGCAAGCCTTCTTTTCCTAGGCCGAGATGCATAAAACCGCTATTAGTGATCCCAGAAGGCCTTAACTGAGCGTTTTATGCATTCAGGCTCTGACTAAATTTCACATGCATAAAACTTCTAACACATCAAGAAGTGTATTTCTGAATTGCAAATAACATTTCTTTCATGCATATGAAAAAATTTTAATGTGCCTCAGCTTTATTCATGAAACTGCATAACTAACGTTTTCTGACCGAGAAAAGTCGTTTTAGAGCATTTCTGAGCAAGCCTTCTTTTCCTATGCCGAGATGCATAAAACCGCTATTAGTGATCCCAGAAGGCCTTAACTGAGCGTTTTATGCATTCAGGCTCTGACTAAATTTCACATGCATAAAACTTCTAACACATCAAGAAGTGTATTTCTGAATTGCAAATAACATTTCTTTCATGCATATGAAAAAATTTTAATGTGCCTCAGCTTTATTCATGAAACTGCATAACTAACGTTTTCTGACCGAGAAAAGTCGTTTTAGAGCATTTCTGAGCAAGCCTTCTTTTCCTATGCCGAGATGCATAAAACCGCTATTAGTGATCCCAGAAGGCCTTAACTGAGCGTTTTATGCATTCAGGCTCTGACTAAATTTCACATGCATAAAACTTCTAACACATCAAGAAGTGTATTTCTGAATTGCAAATAACATTTCTTTCATGCATATGAAAAAATTTTAATGTGCCTCAGCTTTATTCATGAAACTGCATAACTAACGTTTTCTGACCGAGAAAAGTCGTTTTAGAGCATTTCTGAGCAAGCCTTCTCTTCCTATGCCGAGATGCATAAAACCGCTATTAGTGATCCCAGAAGGCCTTAACTGAGCGTTTTATGCATTCAGGCTCTGACTAAATTTCACATGCATAAAACTTCTAACACATCAAGAAGTGTATTTCTGAATTGCAAATAACATTTCTTTCATGCATATGAAAAAATTTTAATGTGCCTCAGCTTTATTCATGAAACTGCATAACTAACGTTTTCTGACCGAGAAAAGTCGTTTTAGAGCATTTCTGAGCAAGCCTTCTCTTCCTATGCCGAGATGCATAAAACCGCTATTAGTGATCCCAGAAGGCCTTAACTGAGCGTTTTATGCATTCAGGCTCTGACTAAATTTCACATGCATAAAACTTCTAACACATCAAGAAGTGTATTTCTGAATTGCAAATAACATTTCTTTCATGCATATGAAAAATTTTTAATGTGCCTCAGCTTTATTCATGAAACTGCATAACTAACGTTTTCTGACCGAGAAAAGTCGTTTTAGAGCATTTCTGAGCAAGCCTTCTTTTCCTATGCCGAGATGCATAAAACCGCTATTAGTGATCCCAGAAGGCCTTAACTGAGCGTTTTATGCATTCAGGCTCTGACTAAATTTCACATGCATAAAACTTCTAACACATCAAGAAGTGTATTTCTGAATTGCAAATAACATTTCTTTCATGCATATGAAAAAATTTTAATGTGCCTCAGCTTTATTCATGAAACTGCATAACTAACGTTTTCTGACCGAGAAAAGTCGTTTTAGAGCATTTCTGAGCAAGCCTTCTTTTCCTATGCCGAGATGCATAAAACCGCTATTAGTGATCCCAGAAGGCCTTAACTGAGCGTTTTATGCATTCAGGCTCTGACTAAATTTCACATGCATAAAACTTCTAACACATCAAGAAGTGTATTTCTGAATTGCAAATAACATTTCTTTCATGCATATGAAAAAATTTTAATGTGCCTCAGCTTTATTCATGAAACTGCATAACTAACGTTTTCTGACCGAGAAAAGTCGTTTTAGAGCATTTCTGAGCAAGCCTTCTTTTCCTATGCCGAGATGCATAAAACCGCTATTAGTGATCCCAGAAGGCCTTAACTGAGCGTTTTATGCATTCAGGCTCTGACTAAATTTCACATGCATAAAACTTCTAACACATCAAGAAGTGTATTTCTGAATTGCAAATAACATTTCTTTCATGCATATGAAAAAATTTTAATGTGCCTCAGCTTTATTCATGAAACTGCATAACTAACGTTTTCTGACCGAGAAAAGTCGTTTTAGAGCATTTCTGAGCAAGCCTTCTTTTCCTATGCCGAGATGCATAAAACCGCTATTAGTGATCCCAGAAGGCCTTAACTGAGCGTTTTATGCATTCAGGCTCTGACTAAATTTCACATGCATAAAACTTCTAACACATCAAGAAGTGTATTTCTGAATTGCAAATAACATTTCTTTCATGCATATGAAAAAATTTTAATGTGCCTCAGCTTTATTCATGAAACTGCATAACTAACGTTTTCTGACCGAGAAAAGTCGTTTTAGAGCATTTCTGAGCAAGCCTTCTTTTCCTATGCCGAGATGCATAAAACCGCTATTAGTGATCCCAGAAGGCCTTAACTGAGCGTTTTATGCATTCAGGCTCTGACTAAATTTCACATGCATAAAACTTCTAACACATCAAGAAGTGTATTTCTGAATTGCAAATAACATTTCTTTCATGCATATGAAAAAATTTTAATGTGCCTCAGCTTTATTCATGAAACTGCATAACTAACGTTTTCTGACCGAGAAAAGTCGTTTTAGAGCATTTCTGAGCAAGCCTTCTCTTCCTATGCCGAGATGCATAAAACCGCTATTAGTGATCCCAGAAGGCCTTAACTGAGCGTTTTATGCATTCAGGCTCTGACTAAATTTCACATGCATAAAACTTCTAACACATCAAGAAGTGTATTTCTGAATTGCAAATAACATTTCTTTCATGCATATGAAAAAATTTTAATGTGCCTCAGCTTTATTCATGAAACTGCATAACTAACGTTTTCTGACCGAGAAAAGTCGTTTTAGAGCATTTCTGAGCAAGCCTTCTTTTCCTATGCCGAGATGCATAAAACCGCTATTAGTGATCCCAGAAGGCCTTAACTGAGCGTTTTATGCATTCAGGCTCTGACTAAATTTCACATGCATAAAACTTCTAACACATCAAGAAGTGTATTTCTGAATTGCAAATAACATTTCTTTCATGCATATGAAAAAATTTTAATGTGCCTCAGCTTTATTCATGAAACTGCATAACTAACGTTTTCTGACCGAGAAAAGTCGTTTTAGAGCATTTCTGAGCAAGCCTTCTTTTCCTATGCCGAGATGCATAAAACCGCTATTAGTGATCCCAGAAGGCCTTAACTGAGCGTTTTATGCATTCAGGCTCTGACTAAATTTCACATGCATAAAACTTCTAACACATCAAGAAGTGTATTTCTGAATTGCAAATAACATTTCTTTCATGCATATGAAAAAATTTTAATGTGCCTCAGCTTTATTCATGAAACTGCATAACTAACGTTTTCTGACCGAGAAAAGTCGTTTTAGAGCATTTCTGAGCAAGCCTTCTTTTCCTATGCCGAGATGCATAAAACCGCTATTAGTGATCCCAGAAGGCCTTAACTGAGCGTTTTATGCATTCAGGCTCTGACTAAATTTCACATGCATAAAACTTCTAACACATCAAGAAGTGTATTTCTGAATTGCAAATAACATTTCTTTCATGCATATGAAAAAATTTTAATGTGCCTCAGCTTTATTCATGAAACTGCATAACTAACGTTTTCTGACCGAGAAAAGTCGTTTTAGAGCATTTCTGAGCAAGCCTTCTTTTCCTATGCCGAGATGCATAAAACCGCTATTAGTGATCCCAGAAGGCCTTAACTGAGCGTTTTATGCATTCAGGCTCTGACTAAATTTCACATGCATAAAACTTCTAACACATCAAGAAGTGTATTTCTGAATTGCAAATAACATTTCTTTCATGCATATGAAAAAATTTTAATGTGCCTCAGCTTTATTCATGAAACTGCATAACTAACGTTTTCTGACCGAGAAAAGTCGTTTTAGAGCATTTCTGAGCAAGCCTTCTTTTCCTATGCCGAGATGCATAAAACCGCTATTAGTGATCCCAGAAGGCCTTAACTGAGCGTTTTATGCATTCAGGCTCTGACTAAATTTCACATGCATAAAACTTCTAACACATCAAGAAGTGTATTTCTGAATTGCAAATAACATTTCTTTCATGCATATGAAAAAATTTTAATGTGCCTCAGCTTTATTCATGAAACTGCATAACTAACGTTTTCTGACCGAGAAAAGTCGTTTTAGAGCATTTCTGAGCAAGCCTTCTTTTCCTATGCCGAGATGCATAAAACCGCTATTAGTGATCCCAGAAGGCCTTAACTGAGCGTTTTATGCATTCAGGCTCTGACTAAATTTCACATGCATAAAACTTCTAACACATCAAGAAGTGTATTTCTGAATTGCAAATAACATTTCTTTCATGCATATGAAAAAATTTTAATGTGCCTCAGCTTTATTCATGAAACTGCATAACTAACGTTTTCTGACCGAGAAAAGTCGTTTTAGAGCATTTCTGAGCAAGCCTTCTCTTCCTATGCCGAGATGCATAAAACCGCTATTAGTGATCCCAGAAGGCCTTAACTGAGCGTTTTATGCATTCAGGCTCTGACTAAATTTCACATGCATAAAACTTCTAACACATCAAGAAGTGTATTTCTGAATTGCAAATAACATTTCTTTCATGCATATGAAAAAATTTTAATGTGCCTCAGCTTTATTCATGAAACTGCATAACTAACGTTTTCTGACCGAGAAAAGTCGTTTTAGAGCATTTCTGAGCAAGCCTTCTTTTCCTATGCCGAGATGCATAAAACCGCTATTAGTGATCCCAGAAGGCCTTAACTGAGCGTTTTATGCATTCAGGCTCTGACTAAATTTCACATGCATAAAACTTCTAACACATCAAGAAGTGTATTTCTGAATTGCAAATAACATTTCTTTCATGCATATGAAAAAATTTTAATGTGCCTCAGCTTTATTCATGAAACTGCATAACTAACGTTTTCTGACCGAGAAAAGTCGTTTTAGAGCATTTCTGAGCAAGCCTTCTTTTCCTATGCCGAGATGCATAAAACCGCTATTAGTGATCCCAGAAGGCCTTAACTGAGCGTTTTATGCATTCAGGCTCTGACTAAATTTCACATGCATAAAACTTCTAACACATCAAGAAGTGTATTTCTGAATTGCAAATAACATTTCTTTCATGCATATGAAAAAATTTTAATGTGCCTCAGCTTTATTCATGAAACTGCATAACTAACGTTTTCTGACCGAGAAAAGTCGTTTTAGAGCATTTCTGAGCAAGCCTTCTTTTCCTATGCCGAGATGCATAAAACCGCTATTAGTGATCCCAGAAGGCCTTAACTGAGCGTTTTATGCATTCAGGCTCTGACTAAATTTCACATGCATAAAACTTCTAACACATCAAGAAGTGTATTTCTGAATTGCAAATAACATTTCTTTCATGCATATGAAAAAATTTTAATGTGCCTCAGCTTTATTCATGAAACTGCATAACTAACGTTTTCTGACCGAGAAAAGTCGTTTTAGAGCATTTCTGAGCAAGCCTTCTTTTCCTAGGCCGAGATGCATAAAACCGCTATTAGTGATCCCAGAAGGCCTTAACTGAGCGTTTTATGCATTCAGGCTCTGACTAAATTTCACATGCATAAAACTTCTAACACATCAAGAAGTGTATTTCTGAATTGCAAATAACATTTCTTTCATGCATATGAAAAAATTTTAATGTGCCTCAGCTTTATTCATGAAACTGCATAACTAACGTTTTCTGACCGAGAAAAGTCGTTTTAGAGCATTTCTGAGCAAGCCTTCTTTTCCTATGCCGAGATGCATAAAACCGCTATTAGTGATCCCAGAAGGCCTTAACTGAGCGTTTTATGCATTCAGGCTCTGACTAAATTTCACATGCATAAAACTTCTAACACATCAAGAAGTGTATTTCTGAATTGCAAATAACATTTCTTTCATGCATATGAAAAAATTTTAATGTGCCTCAGCTTTATTCATGAAACTGCATAACTAACGTTTTCTGACCGAGAAAAGTCGTTTTAGAGCATTTCTGAGCAAGCCTTCTTTTCCTATGCCGAGATGCATAAAACCGCTATTAGTGATCCCAGAAGGCCTTAACTGAGCGTTTTATGCATTCAGGCTCTGACTAAATTTCACATGCATAAAACTTCTAACACATCAAGAAGTGTATTTCTGAATTGCAAATAACATTTCTTTCATGCATATGAAAAAATTTTAATGTGCCTCAGCTTTATTCATGAAACTGCATAACTAACGTTTTCTGACCGAGAAAAGTCGTTTTAGAGCATTTCTGAGCAAGCCTTCTTTTCCTATGCCGAGATGCATAAAACCGCTATTAGTGATCCCAGAAGGCCTTAACTGAGCGTTTTATGCATTCAGGCTCTGACTAAATTTCACATGCATAAAACTTCTAACACATCAAGAAGTGTATTTCTGAATTGCAAATAACATTTCTTTCATGCATATGAAAAAATTTTAATGTGCCTCAGCTTTATTCATGAAACTGCATAACTAACGTTTTCTGACCGAGAAAAGTCGTTTTAGAGCATTTCTGAGCAAGCCTTCTTTTCCTATGCCGAGATGCATAAAACCGCTATTAGTGATCCCAGAAGGCCTTAACTGAGCGTTTTATGCATTCAGGCTCTGACTAAATTTCACATGCATAAAACTTCTAACACATCAAGAAGTGTATTTCTGAATTGCAAATAACATTTCTTTCATGCATATGAAAAAATTTTAATGTGCCTCAGCTTTATTCATGAAACTGCATAACTAACGTTTTCTGACCGAGAAAAGTCGTTTTAGAGCATTTCTGAGCAAGCCTTCTTTTCCTAGGCCGAGATGCATAAAACCGCTATTAGTGATCCCAGAAGGCCTTAACTGAGCGTTTTATGCATTCAGGCTCTGACTAAATTTCACATGCATAAAACTTCTAACACATCAAGAAGTGTATTTCTGAATTGCAAATAACATTTCTTTCATGCATATGAAAAAATTTTAATGTGCCTCAGCTTTATTCATGAAACTGCATAACTAACGTTTTCTGACCGAGAAAAGTCGTTTTAGAGCATTTCTGAGCAAGCCTTCTTTTCCTAGGCCGAGATGCATAAAACCGCTATTAGTGATCCCAGAAGGCCTTAACTGAGCGTTTTATGCATTCAGGCTCTGACTAAATTTCACATGCATAAAACTTCTAACACATCAAGAAGTGTATTTCTGAATTGCAAATAACATTTCTTTCATGCATATGAAAAAATTTTAATGTGCCTCAGCTTTATTCATGAAACTGCATAACTAACGTTTTCTGACCGAGAAAAGTCGTTTTAGAGCATTTCTGAGCAAGCCTTCTTTTCCTATGCCGAGATGCATAAAACCGCTATTAGTGATCCCAGAAGGCCTTAACTGAGCGTTTTATGCATTCAGGCTCTGACTAAATTTCACATGCATAAAACTTCTAACACATCAAGAAGTGTATTTCTGAATTGCAAATAACATTTCTTTCATGCATATGAAAAAATTTTAATGTGCCTCAGCTTTATTCATGAAACTGCATAACTAACGTTTTCTGACCGAGAAAAGTCGTTTTAGAGCATTTCTGAGCAAGCCTTCTTTTCCTATGCCGAGATGCATAAAACCGCTATTAGTGATCCCAGAAGGCCTTAACTGAGCGTTTTATGCATTCAGGCTCTGACTAAATTTCACATGCATAAAACTTCTAACACATCAAGAAGTGTATTTCTGAATTGCAAATAACATTTCTTTCATGCATATGAAAAAATTTTAATGTGCCTCAGCTTTATTCATGAAACTGCATAACTAACGTTTTCTGACCGAGAAAAGTCGTTTTAGAGCATTTCTGAGCAAGCCTTCTTTTCCTATGCCGAGATGCATAAAACCGCTATTAGTGATCCCAGAAGGCCTTAACTGAGCGTTTTATGCATTCAGGCTCTGACTAAATTTCACATGCATAAAACTTCTAACACATCAAGAAGTGTATTTCTGAATTGCAAATAACATTTCTTTCATGCATATGAAAAAATTTTAATGTGCCTCAGCTTTATTCATGAAACTGCATAACTAACGTTTTCTGACCGAGAAAAGTCGTTTTAGAGCATTTCTGAGCAAGCCTTCTTTTCCTATGCCGAGATGCATAAAACCGCTATTAGTGATCCCAGAAGGCCTTAACTGAGCGTTTTATGCATTCAGGCTCTGACTAAATTTCACATGCATAAAACTTCTAACACATCAAGAAGTGTATTTCTGAATTGCAAATAACATTTCTTTCATGCATATGAAAAAATTTTAATGTGCCTCAGCTTTATTCATGAAACTGCATAACTAACGTTTTCTGACCGAGAAAAGTCGTTTTAGAGCATTTCTGAGCAAGCCTTCTTTTCCTATGCCGAGATGCATAAAACCGCTATTAGTGATCCCAGAAGGCCTTAACTGAGCGTTTTATGCATTCAGGCTCTGACTAAATTTCACATGCATAAAACTTCTAACACATCAAGAAGTGTATTTCTGAATTGCAAATAACATTTCTTTCATGCATATGAAAAAATTTTAATGTGCCTCAGCTTTATTCATGAAACTGCATAACTAACGTTTTCTGACCGAGAAAAGTCGTTTTAGAGCATTTCTGAGCAAGCCTTCTTTTCCTATGCCGAGATGCATAAAACCGCTATTAGTGATCCCAGAAGGCCTTAACTGAGCGTTTTATGCATTCAGGCTCTGACTAAATTTCACATGCATAAAACTTCTAACACATCAAGAAGTGTATTTCTGAATTGCAAATAACATTTCTTTCATGCATATGAAAAAATTTTAATGTGCCTCAGCTTTATTCATGAAACTGCATAACTAACGTTTTCTGACCGAGAAAAGTCGTTTTAGAGCATTTCTGAGCAAGCCTTCTTTTCCTATGCCGAGATGCATAAAACCGCTATTAGTGATCCCAGAAGGCCTTAACTGAGCGTTTTATGCATTCAGGCTCTGACTAAATTTCACATGCATAAAACTTCTAACACATCAAGAAGTGTATTTCTGAATTGCAAATAACATTTCTTTCATGCATATGAAAAAATTTTAATGTGCCTCAGCTTTATTCATGAAACTGCATAACTAACGTTTTCTGACCGAGAAAAGTCGTTTTAGAGCATTTCTGAGCAAGCCTTCTTTTCCTATGCCGAGATGCATAAAACCGCTATTAGTGATCCCAGAAGGCCTTAACTGAGCGTTTTATGCATTCAGGCTCTGACTAAATTTCACATGCATAAAACTTCTAACACATCAAGAAGTGTATTTCTGAATTGCAAATAACATTTCTTTCATGCATATGAAAAAATTTTAATGTGCCTCAGCTTTATTCATGAAACTGCATAACTAACGTTTTCTGACCGAGAAAAGTCGTTTTAGAGCATTTCTGAGCAAGCCTTCTTTTCCTATGCCGAGATGCATAAAACCGCTATTAGTGATCCCAGAAGGCCTTAACTGAGCGTTTTATGCATTCAGGCTCTGACTAAATTTCACATGCATAAAACTTCTAACACATCAAGAAGTGTATTTCTGAATTGCAAATAACATTTCTTTCATGCATATGAAAAAATTTTAATGTGCCTCAGCTTTATTCATGAAACTGCATAACTAACGTTTTCTGACCGAGAAAAGTCGTTTTAGAGCATTTCTGAGCAAGCCTTCTTTTCCTATGCCGAGATGCATAAAACCGCTATTAGTGATCCCAGAAGGCCTTAACTGAGCGTTTTATGCATTCAGGCTCTGACTAAATTTCACATGCATAAAACTTCTAACACATCAAGAAGTGTATTTCTGAATTGCAAATAACATTTCTTTCATGCATATGAAAAAATTTTAATGTGCCTCAGCTTTATTCATGAAACTGCATAACTAACGTTTTCTGACCGAGAAAAGTCGTTTTAGAGCATTTCTGAGCAAGCCTTCTTTTCCTAGGCCGAGATGCATAAAACCGCTATTAGTGATCCCAGAAGGCCTTAACTGAGCGTTTTATGCATTCAGGCTCTGACTAAATTTCACATGCATAAAACTTCTAACACATCAAGAAGTGTATTTCTGAATTGCAAATAACATTTCTTTCATGCATATGAAAAAATTTTAATGTGCCTCAGCTTTATTCATGAAACTGCATAACTAACGTTTTCTGACCGAGAAAAGTCGTTTTAGAGCATTTCTGAGCAAGCCTTCTTTTCCTAGGCCGAGATGCATAAAACCGCTATTAGTGATCCCAGAAGGCCTTAACTGAGCGTTTTATGCATTCAGGCTCTGACTAAATTTCACATGCATAAAACTTCTAACACATCAAGAAGTGTATTTCTGAATTGCAAATAACATTTCTTTCATGCATATGAAAAAATTTTAATGTGCCTCAGCTTTATTCATGAAACTGCATAACTAACGTTTTCTGACCGAGAAAAGTCGTTTTAGAGCATTTCTGAGCAAGCCTTCTTTTCCTAGGCCGAGATGCATAAAACCGCTATTAGTGATCCCAGAAGGCCTTAACTGAGCGTTTTATGCATTCAGGCTCTGACTAAATTTCACATGCATAAAACTTCTAACACATCAAGAAGTGTATTTCTGAATTGCAAATAACATTTCTTTCATGCATATGAAAAAATTTTAATGTGCCTCAGCTTTATTCATGAAACTGCATAACTAACGTTTTCTGACCGAGAAAAGTCGTTTTAGAGCATTTCTGAGCAAGCCTTCTTTTCCTATGCCGAGATGCATAAAACCGCTATTAGTGATCCCAGAAGGCCTTAACTGAGCGTTTTATGCATTCAGGCTCTGACTAAATTTCACATGCATAAAACTTCTAACACATCAAGAAGTGTATTTCTGAATTGCAAATAACATTTCTTTCATGCATATGAAAAAATTTTAATGTGCCTCAGCTTTATTCATGAAACTGCATAACTAACGTTTTCTGACCGAGAAAAGTCGTTTTAGAGCATTTCTGAGCAAGCCTTCTTTTCCTAGGCCGAGATGCATAAAACCGCTATTAGTGATCCCAGAAGGCCTTAACTGAGCGTTTTATGCATTCAGGCTCTGACTAAATTTCACATGCATAAAACTTCTAACACATCAAGAAGTGTATTTCTGAATTGCAAATAACATTTCTTTCATGCATATGAAAAAATTTTAATGTGCCTCAGCTTTATTCATGAAACTGCATAACTAACGTTTTCTGACCGAGAAAAGTCGTTTTAGAGCATTTCTGAGCAAGCCTTCTTTTCCTATGCCGAGATGCATAAAACCGCTATTAGTGATCCCAGAAGGCCTTAACTGAGCGTTTTATGCATTCAGGCTCTGACTAAATTTCACATGCATAAAACTTCTAACACATCAAGAAGTGTATTTCTGAATTGCAAATAACATTTCTTTCATGCATATGAAAAATTTTTAATGTGCCTCAGCTTTATTCATGAAACTGCATAACTAACGTTTTCTGACCGAGAAAAGTCGTTTTAGAGCATTTCTGAGCAAGCCTTCTTTTCCTATGCCGAGATGCATAAAACCGCTATTAGTGATCCCAGAAGGCCTTAACTGAGCGTTTTATGCATTCAGGCTCTGACTAAATTTCACATGCATAAAACTTCTAACACATCAAGAAGTGTATTTCTGAATTGCAAATAACATTTCTTTCATGCATATGAAAAAATTTTAATGTGCCTCAGCTTTATTCATGAAACTGCATAACTAACGTTTTCTGACCGAGAAAAGTCGTTTTAGAGCATTTCTGAGCAAGCCTTCTTTTCCTATGCCGAGATGCATAAAACCGCTATTAGTGATCCCAGAAGGCCTTAACTGAGCGTTTTATGCATTCAGGCTCTGACTAAATTTCACATGCATAAAACTTCTAACACATCAAGAAGTGTATTTCTGAATTGCAAATAACATTTCTTTCATGCATATGAAAAAATTTTAATGTGCCTCAGCTTTATTCATGAAACTGCATAACTAACGTTTTCTGACCGAGAAAAGTCGTTTTAGAGCATTTCTGAGCAAGCCTTCTTTTCCTATGCCGAGATGCATAAAACCGCTATTAGTGATCCCAGAAGGCCTTAACTGAGCGTTTTATGCATTCAGGCTCTGACTAAATTTCACATGCATAAAACTTCTAACACATCAAGAAGTGTATTTCTGAATTGCAAATAACATTTCTTTCATGCATATGAAAAAATTTTAATGTGCCTCAGCTTTATTCATGAAACTGCATAACTAACGTTTTCTGACCGAGAAAAGTCGTTTTAGAGCATTTCTGAGCAAGCCTTCTTTTCCTATGCCGAGATGCATAAAACCGCTATTAGTGATCCCAGAAGGCCTTAACTGAGCGTTTTATGCATTCAGGCTCTGACTAAATTTCACATGCATAAAACTTCTAACACATCAAGAAGTGTATTTCTGAATTGCAAATAACATTTCTTTCATGCATATGAAAAAATTTTAATGTGCCTCAGCTTTATTCATGAAACTGCATAACTAACGTTTTCTGACCGAGAAAAGTCGTTTTAGAGCATTTCTGAGCAAGCCTTCTTTTCCTAGGCCGAGATGCATAAAACCGCTATTAGTGATCCCAGAAGGCCTTAACTGAGCGTTTTATGCATTCAGGCTCTGACTAAATTTCACATGCATAAAACTTCTAACACATCAAGAAGTGTATTTCTGAATTGCAAATAACATTTCTTTCATGCATATGAAAAAATTTTAATGTGCCTCAGCTTTATTCATGAAACTGCATAACTAACGTTTTCTGACCGAGAAAAGTCGTTTTAGAGCATTTCTGAGCAAGCCTTCTTTTCCTATGCCGAGATGCATAAAACCGCTATTAGTGATCCCAGAAGGCCTTAACTGAGCGTTTTATGCATTCAGGCTCTGACTAAATTTCACATGCATAAAACTTCTAACACATCAAGAAGTGTATTTCTGAATTGCAAATAACATTTCTTTCATGCATATGAAAAAATTTTAATGTGCCTCAGCTTTATTCATGAAACTGCATAACTAACGTTTTCTGACCGAGAAAAGTCGTTTTAGAGCATTTCTGAGCAAGCCTTCTTTTCCTATGCCGAGATGCATAAAACCGCTATTAGTGATCCCAGAAGGCCTTAACTGAGCGTTTTATGCATTCAGGCTCTGACTAAATTTCACATGCATAAAACTTCTAACACATCAAGAAGTGTATTTCTGAATTGCAAATAACATTTCTTTCATGCATATGAAAAAATTTTAATGTGCCTCAGCTTTATTCATGAAACTGCATAACTAACGTTTTCTGACCGAGAAAAGTCGTTTTAGAGCATTTCTGAGCAAGCCTTCTTTTCCTAGCCGAGATGCATAAAACCGCTATTAGTGATCCCAGAAGGCCTTAACTGAGCGTTTTATGCATTCAGGCTCTGACTAAATTTCACATGCATAAAACTTCTAACACATCAAGAAGTGTATTTCTGAATTGCAAATAACATTTCTTTCATGCATATGAAAAAATTTTAATGTGCCTCAGCTTTATTCATGAAACTGCATAACTAACGTTTTCTGACCGAGAAAAGTCGTTTTAGAGCATTTCTGAGCAAGCCTTCTTTTCCTATGCCGAGATGCATAAAACCGCTATTAGTGATCCCAGAAGGCCTTAACTGAGCGTTTTATGCATTCAGGCTCTGACTAAATTTCACATGCATAAAACTTCTAACACATCAAGAAGTGTATTTCTGAATTGCAAATAACATTTCTTTCATGCATATGAAAAAATTTTAATGTGCCTCAGCTTTATTCATGAAACTGCATAACTAACGTTTTCTGACCGAGAAAAGTCGTTTTAGAGCATTTCTGAGCAAGCCTTCTTTTCCTATGCCGAGATGCATAAAACCGCTATTAGTGATCCCAGAAGGCCTTAACTGAGCGTTTTATGCATTCAGGCTCTGACTAAATTTCACATGCATAAAACTTCTAACACATCAAGAAGTGTATTTCTGAATTGCAAATAACATTTCTTTCATGCATATGAAAAAATTTTAATGTGCCTCAGCTTTATTCATGAAACTGCATAACTAACGTTTTCTGACCGAGAAAAGTCGTTTTAGAGCATTTCTGAGCAAGCCTTCTTTTCCTATGCCGAGATGCATAAAACCGCTATTAGTGATCCCAGAAGGCCTTAACTGAGCGTTTTATGCATTCAGGCTCTGACTAAATTTCACATGCATAAAACTTCTAACACATCAAGAAGTGTATTTCTGAATTGCAAATAACATTTCTTTCATGCATATGAAAAAATTTTAATGTGCCTCAGCTTTATTCATGAAACTGCATAACTAACGTTTTCTGACCGAGAAAAGTCGTTTTAGAGCATTTCTGAGCAAGCCTTCTTTTCCTATGCCGAGATGCATAAAACCGCTATTAGTGATCCCAGAAGGCCTTAACTGAGCGTTTTATGCATTCAGGCTCTGACTAAATTTCACATGCATAAAACTTCTAACACATCAAGAAGTGTATTTCTGAATTGCAAATAACATTTCTTTCATGCATATGAAAAAATTTTAATGTGCCTCAGCTTTATTCATGAAACTGCATAACTAACGTTTTCTGACCGAGAAAAGTCGTTTTAGAGCATTTCTGAGCAAGCCTTCTTTTCCTATGCCGAGATGCATAAAACCGCTATTAGTGATCCCAGAAGGCCTTAACTGAGCGTTTTATGCATTCAGGCTCTGACTAAATTTCACATGCATAAAACTTCTAACACATCAAGAAGTGTATTTCTGAATTGCAAATAACATTTCTTTCATGCATATGAAAAAATTTTAATGTGCCTCAGCTTTATTCATGAAACTGCATAACTAACGTTTTCTGACCGAGAAAAGTCGTTTTAGAGCATTTCTGAGCAAGCCTTCTTTTCCTAGGCCGAGATGCATAAAACCGCTATTAGTGATCCCAGAAGGCCTTAACTGAGCGTTTTATGCATTCAGGCTCTGACTAAATTTCACATGCATAAAACTTCTAACACATCAAGAAGTGTATTTCTGAATTGCAAATAACATTTCTTTCATGCATATGAAAAAATTTTAATGTGCCTCAGCTTTATTCATGAAACTGCATAACTAACGTTTTCTGACCGAGAAAAGTCGTTTTAGAGCATTTCTGAGCAAGCCTTCTTTTCCTATGCCGAGATGCATAAAACCGCTATTAGTGATCCCAGAAGGCCTTAACTGAGCGTTTTATGCATTCAGGCTCTGACTAAATTTCCCATGCATAAAACTTCTAACACATCAAGAAGTGTATTTCTGAATTGCAAATAACATTTCTTTCATGCATATGAAAAATTTTTAATGTGCCTCAGCTTTATTCATGAAACTGCATAACTAACGTTTTCTGACCGAGAAAAGTCGTTTTAGAGCATTTCTGAGCAAGCCTTCTTTTCCTAGGCCGAGATGCATAAAACCGCTATTAGTGATCCCAGAAGGCCTTAACTGAGCGTTTTATGCATTCAGGCTCTGACTAAATTTCACATGCATAAAACTTCTAACACATCAAGAAGTGTATTTCTGAATTGCAAATAACATTTCTTTCATGCATATGAAAAAATTTTAATGTGCCTCAGCTTTATTCATGAAACTGCATAACTAACGTTTTCTGACCGAGAAAAGTCGTTTTAGAGCATTTCTGAGCAAGCCTTCTTTTCCTATGCCGAGATGCATAAAACCGCTATTAGTGATCCCAGAAGGCCTTAACTGAGCGTTTTATGCATTCAGGCTCTGACTAAATTTCACATGCATAAAACTTCTAACACATCAAGAAGTGTATTTCTGAATTGCAAATAACATTTCTTTCATGCATATGAAAAAATTTTAATGTGCCTCAGCTTTATTCATGAAACTGCATAACTAACGTTTTCTGACCGAGAAAAGTCGTTTTAGAGCATTTCTGAGCAAGCCTTCTTTTCCTATGCCGAGATGCATAAAACCGCTATTAGTGATCCCAGAAGGCCTTAACTGAGCGTTTTATGCATTCAGGCTCTGACTAAATTTCACATGCATAAAACTTCTAACACATCAAGAAGTGTATTTCTGAATTGCAAATAACATTTCTTTCATGCATATGAAAAAATTTTAATGTGCCTCAGCTTTATTCATGAAACTGCATAACTAACGTTTTCTGACCGAGAAAAGTCGTTTTAGAGCATTTCTGAGCAAGCCTTCTTTTCCTAGCCGAGATGCATAAAACCGCTATTAGTGATCCCAGAAGGCCTTAACTGAGCGTTTTATGCATTCAGGCTCTGACTAAATTTCACATGCATAAAACTTCTAACACATCAAGAAGTGTATTTCTGAATTGCAAATAACATTTCTTTCATGCATATGAAAAATTTTTAATGTGCCTCAGCTTTATTCATGAAACTGCATAACTAACGTTTTCTGACCGAGAAAAGTCGTTTTAGAGCATTTCTGAGCAAGCCTTCTTTTCCTAGGCCGAGATGCATAAAACCGCTATTAGTGATCCCAGAAGGCCTTAACTGAGCGTTTTATGCATTCAGGCTCTGACTAAATTTCACATGCATAAAACTTCTAACACATCAAGAAGTGTATTTCTGAATTGCAAATAACATTTCTTTCATGCATATGAAAAAATTTTAATGTGCCTCAGCTTTATTCATGAAACTGCATAACTAACGTTTTCTGACCGAGAAAAGTCGTTTTAGAGCATTTCTGAGCAAGCCTTCTTTTCCTATGCCGAGATGCATAAAACCGCTATTAGTGATCCCAGAAGGCCTTAACTGAGCGTTTTATGCATTCAGGCTCTGACTAAATTTCACATGCATAAAACTTCTAACACATCAAGAAGTGTATTTCTGAATTGCAAATAACATTTCTTTCATGCATATGAAAAAATTTTAATGTGCCTCAGCTTTATTCATGAAACTGCATAACTAACGTTTTCTGACCGAGAAAAGTCGTTTTAGAGCATTTCTGAGCAAGCCTTCTTTTCCTAGCCGAGATGCATAAAACCGCTATTAGTGATCCCAGAAGGCCTTAACTGAGCGTTTTATGCATTCAGGCTCTGACTAAATTTCACATGCATAAAACTTCTAACACATCAAGAAGTGTATTTCTGAATTGCAAATAACATTTCTTTCATGCATATGAAAAATTTTTAATGTGCCTCAGCTTTATTCATGAAACTGCATAACTAACGTTTTCTGACCGAGAAAAGTCGTTTTAGAGCATTTCTGAGCAAGCCTTCTTTTCCTAAGCCGAGATGCATAAAACCGCTATTAGTGATCCCAGAAGGCCTTAACTGAGCGTTTTATGCATTCAGGCTCTGACTAAATTTCCCATGCATAAAACTTCTAACACATCAAGAAGTGTATTTCTGAATTGCAAATAACATTTCTTTCATGCATATGAAAAAATTTTAATGTGCCTCAGCTTTATTCATGAAACTGCATAACTATTCTTAGTGCTGTCTAGTGCATTTAGTGCAAGAGACTGCGATTGTGGAATGCAGATTCCAGAATTTTCCCGATTTTTCTATCGAAGGCCACGTGACCAGTCCGCTTGTCGATCGCTTCTTCTCGATCTCCGGGACCTCATCTACGATATGACATCTCGATTAGGCCTTTCGGATAAACGGTCAGCTCATGAAAAATCTTCAAAGTTGCAAAAATTTCTTGCAGTACCACTTTCAACCTGGGCGCTGTCGCTCCATCGATAAAATTTGGACCTTTTTGGAATTCAGACATCCTAGCTGCAATGGCATTTAGTTACACTGCTGATAATAAGTTTCTTCAAGAAAGTGATCAAAAGTGTACATCACAGAAATATAATAGTGGGACAGCCTTGATAGAGATTTTTATTTCAGTAAAATGTATACATAATACAAACATAACAGTTGGGACAGCCTTTTTGGAATCCAGACATCATTGATGGAATTCCACCTGGTTACTGCTGGTAGAGATTTTTATTTCAGGAAAAGTATACATAATACAAACATAACAGTTGGGACAGCCTTTTTGGAATCCAGACATCATTGATGGAATTCCACCTGGTTATTGCTGGTAGAGATTTTTTTTTTCAGTAAAAGTATACATAATACAGACATAATAGTTGGGACAGCCTTTTTGGAATCCAGACATCATTGATGGAATTCCACCTGGTTACTGCTGATGGTAGAGATTTTTTTTTTTTTTTTTTTTCAGTAAAAAGTATACATAATACAAACATAACAGTTGGGACAGCCTTTTTGGAATCCAGACATCATTGATGGAATTCCACCTGGTTACTGCTGGTAGAGATTTTTTTTTCAGTAAAAGTATACATAATACAAACATAACAGTTGGGACAGCCTTTTTGGAATCCAGACATCATTGATGGAATTCCACCTGGTTACTGCTGGTAGAGATTTTTTTTTTCAGTAAAAGTATACATAATACAAACATAACAGTTGGGACAGCCTTTTTGGAATCCAGACATCATTGATGGAATTCCACCTGGTTACTGCTGGTAGAGATTTTTATTTCAGTAAAAAGTGTGTAGCACGGCCACATAAAGGGGGCTGTTTATACTGCTGTTGAGAAAACTGATGTGATTGTTGATGTATCTCAGCTGTTATTGCTGTCCCTTTGTTTGTATTGCCCGTCGAGTGTTTGTTAACTTGTTTACTCTCGCGAGAGTTCCACCGTGACGCGAGTCTGGGAATTCCCTGACGTCATCACAGTCAGCTGACTTTTCACGTCTGATAAAAGCCGGCTTATCGGCGTTCTGGAGCAACGTTCGCCCGGTTATACACAATTATCGATTACGTTCATTACTCTCATTACTGCTGTCCCAGTCTGTGACTCTTCAATCAACCTGCAAAAGTGTAGTCTTCGTCAAATTACCTCGTTTTGGATTTACTCATTTTGGACTATTTTTGCTGTGCGTTCGTCACAGGACAGCGCTGTTTCACATCGCGCTCCCGGACTTAAACGCTTCACCGGTGAGGCCGATCCAACACACACACACACACACACACACACACACACACACACACACACACACACACACACACACACACACACACACACACACACACACACACACACACACACACACACACACACACACACACACAAAACAATATTGGACTTAAAGGACAGTAGAAAACGCACGAACCTTCATTTATTGTAAATATTGTATATATTGTGTTTCCTGTTGTTTTTTTTGTTTTTTTTTGTATTTAATACACTTTGGTTTGCATTCATCGTTAATAGTGGTGTTTTTTTTTTATTTTTTGTACTGCTCCAAACAACCTCAATAGTGAAGGGAAAGATGAATTATTTATTTGTGTAGCCTGCCTTGTAGGCTGAGCGTTACATATTGGTGGCCCGTACGGGGAACCCTCATTTGTTGTTTGTTTGGATTGATGTAATTATCAGGATGGATGTACCAAATATTGATGCTGTTATTGATGGTAATGTTGCAAATACAGTAAATGCAGATAACCCTAATACACCTGTAAATGACCAAAATGAACAACCAGATGTGGGTTTTACAGCAGGCCCATTTGTGACAAGGTGCAATCCTACTGCCGAAATAACATCCATGCTTAGCTCATTGTATATATCTGATTCTGAACAATTTGATAACGATGATGATGAAGGGAGTTGTCTTTTTAATGTTGGTATGGTACAAACTATACAAGCAGACGTAGCACAGGTGAAAGTGGATTTATTGGCTCTCAATCAAAAAGTACAAACTCTAGAGCATGATTTCAAACAATCAATGGACAGTACATTAAATCGGGAGGCCAGTTTCCGGTGGGCCGTGGATGCTAGCTTGGCTGGGTTGGAGGACTATTTCATGAAGTCGCTGGAAAAATTGGAAAGGGCTGTAACTGATTGTTTTCTGAGGAGAGATTCTAAATGGGAAAGTCAAATGAAAAAATTAAGACTTACCAGTACTCCCACACTCTCCAGGTTGCAGCCCTACTCACCAGCTCCCTCCCACATTTCTCCTGTCCACTGTCCACAGACCCCAATGCCAGTTGCTAAAGATAAAGGTTCAAATATTACTTATAACGTTAATTCTCTTGTGCATACTCATCCACCTAGTGTGCTTCCCTCCTCAGTTTTGGCTGGTTCATCCTCATTCTGTGCTCGGCCTCCCATTCGCCTAGAGTTCCCCACTTTCGGTGACTCCTGCAAGACGGCAGAAGTGCTCAACTTCATCGAGCAGTGTGAAAATTTCCTGGAGATCAGGCCACTCCCCAGCCTCGAGCTCATCGGAACATTGAGTACCGTCCTAAATGAACCCGCTCAGAGCTGGTGGAAAGCAGAGAAGGCTAAGGTAACAGACTGGCAATCCTTCAAAAGGGCATTCATGGTGGCTTTTCTTTCAGATGATTACCTCTCAAAAGTGGAGGAGAAGCTGAGGACATTGGTTCAGCAGCCGCAACAACGCCTGAGGGATTTTGCTTATGACTACCGGGCCCTCTGTTTAAAGTGGAAACCAGAGATTTCCGAGGAGGAGTTGGTGAATCGCATCCTGAACAACATCAACCCCAGGGTTGCAGGATGTCTACGGTGAACACAGTGGAGCAGCTGGTGAAGGTCGGGTCACTAGTGGAAAAGGATTGCATGGGAGCAAAGGACTACTGGCAAAAAGTCGGTACCCAGGGTAGCAGAGACAAGACCAAGAAGTCTGCAGACCGTACCAACAACAAAAACCTGGCTGGAGTGACTCAGGCACAACCCCATCCACTCACATCTCTCCTCGTCGTTCCTGTAAAGTTAAATGGACAGGAAATGAAAGTGGTATTAGACACGGGAAGTTCTTATACCTTGATGCAGGAGAACTTGTGGAAACAGCTGAAGGAGGAAAGTCCATCAGTCATTACCTCTACCCCTCAGAGATTTATTATGGCGGCTGGAACGATCCACCAGTCCAGAGACCTGCAGAAGTTACAGTTTATGTGGCATGACCAAGAGTGCCTTGTGGATACTTGTATACTGAAAAACACTCACCTTGCCTTTCCCCTTATAGCTGGGCTGGACTTCCTGAGCGCCACTGGAGCTGTTTTGGAAATGGCACAAGGCAGGTATGGCTTAAGATCTGGAAAAGGATACACATATTACCCTTTCCTGCATCACAGGTTCCAGCAGGTCCGGTTACTTCTGCTCAACCTCATTCCCTAACAGCAGCTAAGGTGAATTTATACTATGCCTTATCACCAACAGGCAGACTTCCCAAACTTATGTCCTTCACCCCAGAGGTTTCACAATGGGACTCTGACAATCAGGACGAGTTGCTAAAGTTGATCGTCGCCTGGCCCCGCACCACTTTAAACATCCTGGGTAAAACATCAGTTGTACAGCACAAGATCACGTTGACTGATGACATACCGTTGAAATCCCGGGTATACAGAGTTTCTCCCAGCAAGAAACAAAATCATTGAGCAACATGTTGACCAGATGCTCCAAGACAACATCATTGAGCCATCTTTCTCTCCTTGGTCTTCACCTGTGGTCCCCAAACCTGATGGCTCATACAGGTTCTGTGTGGATTACAGAAGGTTAAACAGCAAAACCATACCCGACGCTTACCCAATGCCTTTGATTCATGACATCCTGGAATCCCTGGAAGGTGCCTCCTGGTTTAGTGCATTGGATCTCCAGTCTGGGTACTGGAGATGGAGGAATTGAGTAGAGAGAAGACTGCGTTTATTACAACCAAGGGGCTATTTCAATTTAAGTCTATGCCCTATGGTCTCAGGAACTCCGCAGCCACCTTTCAGCGGTTACTGAAGAGAGTTCTGGCTGACTTGAGGGGAAGATCTGCTTTGTCTACATTGACGATAACATTATTCAAAAACATTAGAGCAGCACATTTAACATCTCAACACTGTCTTCCATAAACTCACCCAGGCCAGTCTGACCCTGAATAAGAAGAAATGCCACTTCTTCAAACGTCAGCTCAAGTTTCTCGGCCATGTAGTCTCCGAGAGGGGTGTGGAGATTGACCGAGAGGGGTGTGGAGATTGACCGAGAGAAAAACAGGGCCGTAGCAGAGTTCCCACCACCGCAAGATCTCAAAGCTCTGCAAAGATTTCTGGGCTTAGCAGGGTGGTATCACAAGTTCATACCCCGCTTTGCAGACATAGCTGCTCCATTGAACCACCTTAAAAAGAAAGGAGTGAAGTGGGAGTGGTCTTCAGAATGTCAAAATAGCATGGATGCACTTAAACAAGCATTACAAAACTCACCTGTACTCATTCAACCCGATCTCAATAAAACCTTTCAAGTCCACACGGATGCAAGTGATATAGGGCTGGGTGCTATCCTCACTCAACACACTGTGGAAGGAGAAAAGGTGGTGGCATATGCTTCACGAACCCTAACAGGGGCTGAGAGAAATTATAGCACATCTGAAAAAGAATGCTTAGCTGTGGTTTGGGCTGTTGAAAAGTGGAGGCATTACCTGGAGGGAAGTCGGTTTGACGTTTTTACAGACTCGCCTGGGCCTTCAATTGCCCCAAAACCTCCTCACGCCTCACTTGCTGGACGCTCCGCCTGCAACAATTCAGCTTCCAGGTCCATCATAGGAAGGGCTGCCTTAACATGGGCCCAGATGCCTTATCCAGAGTATATGAGCAACCTTCTAACACTGCTGCCCCTTGCCTCTCAATTACTTCTCATCATGCAACGACTTTACCACATTCTCTAGAGGAAATTGCTAAAGCTCAACGTGTGGACGATACCATCACTCACCTGCAGGCTGGCAGGCAACCTCGCTCAGTCAAAGAACAACCCATCACCTTTGAAGAACTGCAAGGGGTATGGTACCGAAAAATCCCACTGAAAAGCAAGGGAGAAAAATATCAACTGGTAGTACCACACTCTCTAATAGACAACTTCCTGCATTATTACCATGACAATCCTCTAGGAGGCCATCCTGGGCAGTTAAAAACCCTGCTGAAACTCTTGGAGGTGGCATGGTGGCCGTCCGTCAGGAAGGATGTCTGGGCGTACGTCAAAGGCTGTGAGGTATGCCAGAAATACAAAGCCAGTAATACAAAGCCATCTGGATTTTTACAAAGTTCACAGATCACAGAACCGGGACACACGCTAGGGATGGATCTAATGGGTCTGTTCCCAACTAGTAAAAAAAAACTGAACTCTTACCTCCTTGTCGTGGTGGATTATTACACTAAGTGGGTGGAAATATTCCCACTTAGGGATGCCAAGATGCAGAAAATAGTGAAAATTCTCCGGGAGGAGATTTTTACGCGTTGGGGGGGTCCCAAAGTACCTGGTATCCGACAGGGGTCCTCAGTTTACCTCCAGCGTTCTGAGTGATTTGTGCAAGACATGGGGTTGTGTACAGAGGTTAACAACAAGCTATCACCCCCAAGCAAACTTAACCGAAAGAATCAACAGGACTGTAAAAACCATGATTGCTGCCTATGTTGGACAACAACACCAAACCTGGGACCAGTGGCTACCAGAATTCCGCTATGCCATTAACACCGCCCAGCAGGAAAGCACAGGGAAGACACCTGCGGAGCTCATGCTGGGCAGGCAAGTGCTGGGACCTTCACCTGATCAGCCTGCATATTCCCTGGTGGAACGACAGAACATCATGGTGGAGGAGGTTAAAAGCAGGATGAGGATGAGCCAAGCCAAACAAGCTAAGTATTATAATTACAGTAGAAAAAATGCGCAGTTTCAACCGGGAGACTTAGTTTGGTTAAAAACCCATCCTCTTTCCAGTGCCTCAAACAAATTCTCCGCCAAGCTAGCGCCCAAGTGGGAGGGTCCAGCTGAAATAAAAAGTAAAACAGGGCCAATAAATTACACTGTGTGCTGGGGCAACCCACCTAAAACCGATGTGATTAATGTGGTCAATTTGAAGCAGTATTATGGACGCTTACCTCCGACACCGTAGGCTGGGGGGAGGGATCTATGTAGCACGGCCACATAAAGGGAGCTATTTATACTGCTGTTGAGAAAACTGATGTGATTGTTGATGTATCTCAGCTGTTATTGCTGTCCCTTTGTTTGTATTGCCCCGTCGAGTGTTTGTGAACTTGTTTACTCTCGCGAGAGTTCCACCGTGACGTGGGTCTGGGAATTCCCTGGCGTCATCACAGTCAGCTGACTTTTCACGTCCGATAAAAGAAGCCAGCTTATCGGCGTTCTGGAATTATCGATTACATTCATTACTCTTTGCTGTGCCCGTCTGTGACTCCTCAAGAAACCTGCAAAAGAGTTGTCTTCGTCAAAATACCTCGTTTTAGATTTACTCATTTTGGACTATTTTTTGCTTGGGCATTCCGTCACAGGACAGCGCTGTTTCACATCGCGCTCCCGGACTTAAACGCTTCACCGGTGAGGCCGATCCAACACACACACACACACACACACACACACACACACACACACACACACACACACACACACACACACACACACACACACACACACACACACACACACACACACACACACACACACACACACACACACACACACACACACACAAAACAATATTGGACTTAAAGGACAGTAGGAAGCGCACGAACCTTCATTTATTGTAAATATTGTGTATATATTGTGTTTCCTACTGTTTTTTTGTTTTTTTTGTATTTAATACACTTTGGTTTGCATTCATTGTTAATAGTGGTGGGGTTTTTTTTATTTTTTGTACTGCTCCAAACAACCTCAATAGTGAAGGGCAAGAAGAATTATTTATTTGTGTAGCCTGCCTTGTAGGCTGAGCGTTACAAGTGTACATAATACAAACATAACAGTGGGACAGCCTTTTTGGAATCCAGACATCATTGATGGAAATCCACCTGGTTACTGCTGGTACAGATTTTTTTTTTTTTTCAGTAAAATTATACATAATACAAACATAACAGTGGGACAGCCTTTTTGGAATCCAGACATCATTGATGGAATTCCACCTGGTTACTGCTGATGGTAGAGATTTTTTTTTTTATTTATTTATTTTCTTTTTTTCTTCACTAAAAAGTATACATAATACAAACATAACAGTGGGACAGCCTTTTTGGAATCCAGACATCATTGATGGAATTCCACCTGGTTACTGCTGATGGTAGAGATTTTTATTTCAGTAAAAAGTGTACATAATACAAACATAACAGTGGGACAGCCTTTTTGGAATCCAGACATCATTGATGGAATTCCACCTGGTTACTGCTGGTAGAGATTTTTATTTCAGTAAAAGTATACATAATACAAACATAACAGTTGGGACAGCCTTTTTGGAATCCAGACATCATTGATGGAATTCCACCTGGTTACTGCTGATGGTAGAGAAATTTTTTTTTTGTTGTTTTTTTGTTTTTTTTTTCACTAAAAAGTATACATAATACAAACATAACAGTGGGACAGCCTTTTTGGAATCCAGACATCATTGATGGAATTCCACCTGGTTACTGCTGATGGTAGAGATTTTTATTTCAGTAAAAAGTGTACATAATACAAACATAACAGTGGGACAGCCTTTTTGGAATCCAGACAGCATTGATGGAATTCCACCTAGTTACTGCTGGTACAGATTTTTTTTTCAGTAAAATTATACATAATACAAACATAACAGTGGGACAGCCTTTTTGGAATCCAGACATCATTGATGGAATTCCACCTGGTTACTGCTGGTAGAGATTTTTATTTCAGTAAAAGTATACATAATACAAACATAACAGTTGGGACAGCCTTTTTGGAATCCAGACATCATTGATGGAATTCCACCTGGTTACTGCTGGTGGTAGAGATTTTTTTTTTTTTTTTCAGTAAAAGTATACATAATACAAACATAACAGTGGGACAGCCTTTTTGGAATCCAGACATCATTGATGGAATTCCACCTGGTTACTGCTGGTAGAGATTTTTTTTTTCAGTAAAAGTATACATAATACAAACGTAACAGTTGGGACAGCCTTTTTGGAATCCAGACATCATTGATGGAATTCCACCTGGTTACTGCTGATGGTAGAGATTTTTTTTTTTTTTTTTTTTTCAGTAAAAAGTATACATAATACAAACATAACAGTGGGACAGCCTTTTTGGAATCCAGACATCATTGATGGAATTCCACCTGGTTACTGCTGGTAGAGATTTTTATTTCAGTAAAAGTATACATAATACAAACATAACAGTTGGGACAGCCTTTTTGGAATCCAGACATCATTGATGGAATTCCACCTGGTTACTGCTGATGGTAGAGATTTTTTTTTCAGTAAAAAGTATACATAATACAAACATAACAGTGGGACAGCCTTTTTGGAATCCAGACATCATTGATGGAATTCCACCTGGTTACTGCTGGTAGAGATTTTTTTTTTTTTTTTTTTTTTCGCTAAAAAGTATACATAATACAAACATAACAGTTGGGACAGCCTTTTTGGAATCCAGACATCATTGATGGAATTCCACCTGGTTACTGCTGGTAGAGATTTTTATTTCAGTAAAAGTATACATAATACAAACATAACAGTGGGACAGCCTTTTTGGAATCCAGACATCATTGATGGAATTCCACCTGGTTACTGCTGATGGTAGAGATTTTTTTTTTTTTTTCAGTAAAAGTATACATAATACAAACATAACAGTTGGGACAGCCTTTTTGGAATCCAGACATCATTGATGGAATTCCACCTGGTTACTGCTGGTAGAGATTTTTATTTCAGTAAAAGTATACATAATACAAACGTAACTTTGGGACAGCCTTTTTGGAATCCAGACATCATTGATGGATTTCCACTTGGTTACTGCTGGTAGAGATTTTTTTTTTTTTTCACTAAATAGTATACATAATATAAACATAACAGTTGGGACAGCCTTTTTGGAATCCAGACATCATTGATGGAATTCCACCTGGTTACTGCTGATGGTAGAGATTTTTTTTTTTTTCTTCAGTAAAAAGTATACATAATACAAACATAACAGTTGGGACAGCCTTTTTGGAATCCAGACATCATTGATGGAATTCCACCTGGTTACTGCTGGTAGAGATTTTTTTTTTTTTTTTTTTTCAGTAAAAAGTATACATAATACAAACATAACAGTTGGGACAGCCTTTTTGGAATCCAGACATCATTGATGGAATTCCACCTGGTTACTGCTGGTACAGAGTTTTTTTTTTTTTTTTTTTTCAGTAAAAAGTATACATAATACAAACATAACAGTGGGACAGCCTTTTTGGAATCCAGACATCATTGATGGAATTCCACCTGGTTACTGCTGGTACAGAGTTTTTTTTTTTTTTCACTAAAAAGTATACATAATACAAACATAACAGTGGGACAGCCTTTTTGGAATCCAGACATTGATGGAATTCCACCTGGTTACTGCTGGTAGAGATTTTTATTTCAGTAAAAGTATACATAATACAAACATAACAGTTGGGACAGCCTTTTTGGAATCCAGACATCATTGATGGAATTCCACCTGGTTACTGCTGATAGAGATTTTTTTTTTTTTTTTTTTTTCGCTAAAAAGTATACATAATACAAACATAACAGTTGGGACAGCCTTTTTGGAATCCAGACATCATTGATGGAATTCCACCTGGTTACTGCTGGTAGAGATTTTTTTTTCAGTAAAAGTATACATAATACAAACATAACAGTGGGACAGCCTTTTTGGAATCCAGACATCATTGATGGAATTCCACCTGGTTACTGCTGGTAGAGATTTTTTTTTTTTTCAGTAAAAGTATACATAATACAAACATAACAGTGGGACAGCCTTTTTGGAATCCAGACATCATTGATGGAATTCCACCTGGTTACTGCTGGTAGAGATTTTTTTTTTCAGTAAAAGTATACATAATACAAACATAACAGTGGGACATCATTGATGGAATTCCACCTGGTTACTGCTGATAGAGATTTTTTTTCAGTAAAAGTATTTTTTCAGTAAAATTATACATAATATAAACATAACAGCTGGGACAGCCTTTTTGGAATCCAGACATCATTGATGGAATTCCACCTGGTTACTGCTGGTAGAGATTTTTTTTTTCAGTAAATGTATACATAATACAAACGTAACTTTGGGACAGCCTTTTTGGAATCCAGACATCATTGATGGAATTCCACCTGGTTACTGCTGATAGAGATTTTTTTTTTTTTTTCAGTAAAATTATTTTTTCAGTAAAAGTATACATAATACAAACATAACAGTGGGACAGCCTTTTTGGAATCCAGACATCATTGATGGAATTCCACCTGGTTACTGCTGGTAGAGATTTTTATTTCAGTAAAAGTATACATAATACAAACATAACAGTTGGGACAGCCTTTTTGGAATCCAGACATCATTGATGGAATTCCACCTGGTTACTGCTGTGGTAGAGATTTTTTTTTTTTTTTCAGTAAAAGTATACATAATACAAACATAACAGTTGGGACAGCCTTTTTGGAATCCAGACATCATTGATGGAATTCCACCTGGTTACTGCTGGTAGAGATTTTTTTTTTTTTTCAGTAAAAAGTATACATAATACAAACGTAACAGTGGGACAGCCTTTTTGGAATCCAGACATCATTGATGGAATTCCACCTGGTTACTGCTGAGTAGAGATTTTTTTTTTTTTTATTTTTTTTCAGTAAAAAGTATACATAATACAAACATAACAGTGGGACAGCCTTTTTGGAATCCAGACATCATTGATGGAATTCCACCTGGTTACTGCTGGTAGAGATTTTTTATTTCAGTAAAAGTATACATAATACAAACATAACAGTTGGGACAGCCTTTTTGGAATCCAGACATCATTGATGGAATTCCACCTGGTTACTGCTGATGGTAGAGATTTTTATTTCAGTAAAAGTATACATAATACAAACATAACAGTGGGACAGCCTTTTTGGAATCCAGACATCATTGATGGAATTCCACCTGGTTACTGCTGGTAGAGATTTTTTTTTTTTTTTTCAGTAAAAAGTATACATAATACAAACATAACAGTTGGGACAGCCTTTTTGGAATCCAGACATCATTGATGGAATTCCACCTGGTTACTGCTGGTAGAGATTTTTTTTTTTTTTTTCAGTAAAAAGTATACATAATACAAACATAACAGTGGGACAGCCTTTTTGGAATCCAGACATCATTGATGGAATTCCACCTGGTTACTGCTGATGGTAGAGATTTTTTTTTTTTTTTCAGTAAAAGTATACATAATACAAACATAACAGTTGGGACAGCCTTTTTGGAATCCAGACATCATTGATGGAATTCCACCTGGTTACTGCTGGTAGAGATTTTTTTTTCAGTAAAAGTATACATAATACAAACATAACAGTTGGGACAGCCTTTTTGGAATCCAGACATCATTGATGGAATTCCACCTGGTTACTGCTGGTAGAGATTTTTTTTTTTTTTCAGTAAAAGTATACATAATACAAACATAACAGTTGGGACAGCCTTTTTGGAATCCAGACATCATTGATGGAATTCCACCTGGTTACTGCTGATGGTAGAGAATTTTTTTTTTTTTTTTTTTCTTCAGTAAAAAGTATACATAATACAAACATAACAGTTGGGACAGCCTTTTTGGAATCCAGACATCATTGATGGAATTCCACCTGGTTACTGCTGGTAGAGATTTTTTTTTTTTTTTCAGTAAAAGTATACATAATACAAACATAACAGTTGGGACAGCCTTTTTGGAATCCAGACATCATTGATGGAATTCCACCTGGTTACTGCTGGTACAGAGATTTTTTTTTTTTTTTTTCAGTAAAAAGTATACATAATACAAACATAACAGTGGGACAGCCTTTTTGGAATCCAGACATCATTGATGGAATTCCACCTGGTTACTGCTGGTAGAGATTTTTTTTTTTTCAGTAAAAAGTATACATAATACAAACATAACAGTGGGACAGCCTTTTTGGAATCCAGACATCATTGATGGAATTCCACCTGGTTACTGCTGGTAGAGATTTTTATTTCAGTAAAAGTATACATAATACAAACATAACAGTTGGGACAGCCTTTTTGGAATCCAGACATCATTGATGGAATTCCACCTGGTTACTGCTGGTAGAGATTTTTTTTTTTTTTTTTTCAGTAAAAAGTATACATAATACAAACATAACAGTTGGGACAGCCTTTTTGGAATCCAGACATCATTGATGGAATTCCACCTGGTTACTGCTGATGGTAGAGATTTTTTTTTTTTTTCAGTAAAAGTATACATAATACAAACATAACATTGGGACAGCCTTTTTGGAATCCAGACATCATTAATGGAATTCCACCTGGTTACTGCTGGTAGAGATTTTTTTTTTCAGTAAAAGTATACATAATACAAACATAACAGTGGGACATCATTAATGGAATTCCACCTGGTTACTGCTGATAGAGATTTTTTTTCAGTAAAAGTATTTTTTCAGTAAAATTATACATAATACAAACATAACAGTGGGACAGCCTTTTTGGAATCCAGACATCATTGATGGAATTCCACCTGGTTACTGCTGGTAGAGATTTTTTTTTTCAGTAAATGTATACATAATACAAACGTAACTTTGGGACAGCCTTTTTGGAATCCAGACATCATTGATGGAATTCCACCTGGTTACTGCTGATAGAGATTTTTTTTTTTTTCAGTAAATTATTTTTCAGTAAAAGTATACATAATACAAACATAACAGTGGGACAGCCTTTTTGGAATCCAGACATCATTGATGGAATTCCACCTGGTTACTGCTGGTAGAGATTTTTTATTTCAGTAAAAGTATACATAATACAAACATAACAGTTGGGACAGCCTTTTTGGAATCCAGACATCATTGATGGAATTCCACCTGGTTACTGCTGGTGGTAGAGATTTCTTTTTTTTTTTTGCTAAAAGGTATACATAATACAAACATAACAGTTGGGACAGCCTTTTTGGAATCCAGACATCATTGATGGAATTCCACCTGGTTACTGCTGGTACAGAGTTTTTTTTCAGTAAAATTATTTTTTCATTAAAATTATACATAATACAAACATAACAGTGGGACAGCCTTTTTGGAATCCAGACATCATTGATGGAATTCCACCTGGTTACTGCTGGTAGAGATTTTTTTTTTTCAGTAAAAGTATGCATAATACAAACGTAACAGTGGGACAGCCTTTTTGGAATCCAGACATCATTGATGGAATTCCACCTGGTTACTGCTGGTAGAGATTTTTTTTTTTTCAGTAAAAGTATACATAATACAAACGTAACAGTGGGACAGCCTTTTTGGAATCCAGACATCATTGATGGAATTCCACCTGGTTACTGCTGGTAGAGATTTTTTTTTTTTTTTCAGTAAAAGTATACATAATACAAACATAACAGTGGGACAGCCTTTTTGGAATCCAGACATCATTGATGGAATTCCACCTGGTTACTGCTGATGGTAGAGATTTTTTTTTTTTCAGTAAAATTATTTTTTCAGTAAAATTATACATAATACAAACATAACAGTGGGACAGCCTTTTTGGAATCCAGACATCATTGATGGAATTCCACCTGGTTACTGCTGGTAGAGATTTTTTTTTCAGTAAAAGTATACATAATACAAACATAACAGATGGGACAGCCTTTTTGGAATCCAGACATCATTGATGGAATTCCACCTGGTTACTGCTGATAGAGATTTTTTTTTTTTTTTCAGTAAAAAGTATACATAATACAAACGTAACAGTTCGGACAGCCTTTTTGGAATCCAGACATCATTGTTGGAATTCCACCTGGTTACTGCTGGTAGAGATGATTTTTTTTTTCACTAAAAAGTATACATAATATAAACATAACAGTTGGGACAGCCTTTTTGGAATCCAGACATCATTGATGGAATTCCACCTGGTTACTGCTGGCAGAGATTTTTTTTTTTTTTTTTTTTTTTTCAGTAAAAGTATACATAATACAAACGTAACTTTGGGACAGCCTTTTTGGAATCCAGACATCATTGATGGAATTCCACCTGGTTACTGCTGATGGTAGAGATTTTATTTTTTTTTTTTCAGTAAAAAGTATACATAATACAAACATAACAGTGGGACAGCCTTTTTGGAATCCAGACATCATTGATGGAATTCCACCTGGTTACTGCTGATGCAGAGATTTTTTTTTTTTTTTTTTTTTTCAGTAAAAGTATACATAATACAAACGTAACAGTGGGACAGCCTTTTTGGAATCCAGACATCATTGATGGAATTCCACCTGGTTACTGCTGATGGCAGAGAGTTTTTTTTTTTTTTTCTTTTTTTTTTTCAGTAAAAAGTATACATAATACAAACGTAACAGTGGGACAGCCTTTTTGGAATCCAGACATCATTGATGGAATTCCACCTGGTTACTGCTGATGGTAGAGATTTTTTTTTTCAGTAAAAGTATACATAATACAAACATAACAGTGGGACAGCCTTTTTGGAATCCAGACATCATTGATGGAATTCCACCTGGTTACTGCTGATGGTAGAGATTTTTTTTTTTCAGTAAAAAGTATACATAATACAAACATAACAGATGGGACAGCCTTTTTGGAATCCAGACATCATTGATGGAATTCCACCTGGTTACTGCTGGTAGAGATGATTTTTTTTTTTTCAGTAAAAAGTATACATAATACAAACATAACAGTTGGGACAGCCTTTTTGGAATCCAGACATCATTGATGGAATTCCACCTGGTTACTGCTGGTAGAGATTTTTTTTTTTTTTTTTTTTTTCAGTAAAAGTATACATAATACAAACGTAACATTGGGACAGCCTTTTTGGAATCCAGACATCATTGATGGAATTCCACCTGGTTACTGCTGATGGTAGAGATTTTTTTTTTTTTTTTCAGTAAAAAGTATACATAATACAAACATAACAGTGGGACAGCCTTTTTGGAATCCAGACATCATTGATGGAATTCCACCTGGTTACTGCTGATTGCAGAGATTTTTTTTTTTTTTTTTTTTTTTCAGTAAAAGTATACATAATACAAACGTAACAATGGGACAGCCTTTTTGGAATCCAGACATCATTGATGGAATTCCACCTGGTTACTGCTGATGGCAGAGAGTTTTTTTTTTTTTTATTTTTTTTTTTTTTTTTTTTTTTTCAGTAAAAAGTATACATAATACAAACATAACAGTGGGACAGCCTTTTTGGAATCCAGACATCATTGATGGAATTCCACCTGGTTACTGCTGATGGTAGAGATTTTTTTTTTCAGTAAAAGTATACATAATACAAACAACAGTGGGACAGCCTTTTTGGAATCCAGACATCATTGATGGAATTCCACCTGGTTACTGCTGATGGTAGAGATTTTTTTTTTTTCCGCTAAAAAGTATACATAATACAAACATAACAGATGGGACAGCCTTTTTGGAATCCAGACATCATTGATGGAATTCCACCTGGTTACTGCTGGTAGAGATGATTTTTTTTTTTTCAGTAAAAAGTATACATAATACAAACATAACAGTTGGGACAGCCTTTTTGGAATCCAGACATCATTGATGGAATTCCACCTGGTTACTGCTGGTAGAGATTTTTTTTTTTTTTTTTTTTCAGTAAAAGTATACATAATACAAACGTAACATTGGGACAGCCTTTTTGGAATCCAGACATCATTGATGGAATTCCACCTGGTTACTGTTGGTAGAGATTTTTATTTCAGTAAAAGTATACATAATACAAACATAACAGATGGGACAGCCTTTTTGGAATCCAGACATCATTGATGGAATTCCACCTGGTTACTGCCTATGGTAGAGATTTTTTTTTCAGTAAAAAGTATACATAATACAAACATAACAGTTGGGACAGCCTTTTTGGAATCCAGACATCATTGATGGAATTCCACCTGGTTACTGCTGGTAGAGATTTTTTATTTCAGTAAAAGTATACATAATACAAACATAACAGTGGGACAGCCTTTTTGGAATCCAGACATCATTGATGGAATTCCACCTGGTTACTGCTGATGGTAGAGATTTTTTTTTTTTTTTTTTTTTCAGTAAAATTATACATAATACAAACATAACAGTGGGACAGCCCTTTTGGAATCCAGACATCATTGATGGAATTCCACCTGGTTACTGCTGATGGTAGAGATTTTTTTTTTTTTTTTTTTTCAGTAAAAAGTATACATAATACAAACATAACAGTGGGACAGCCTTTTTGGAATCCAGACATCATTGATGGAATTCCACCTGGTTACTGCTGGTACAGAGTTTTTTTCAGTAAATTATTTTTTCAGTAAAATTATACATAATACAAACATAACAGTGGGACAGCCTTTTTGGAATCCAGACATCATTGATGGAATTCCACCTGGTTACTGCTGGTAGAGATTTTTTTTTTCAGTAAAAGTATACATAATACAAACATAACAGTGGGACAGCCTTTTTGGAATCCAGACATCATTGATGGAATTCCACCTGGTTACTGCTGGTAGAGATTTTTTTTTTTTCAGTAAAAGTATACATAATACAAACATAACAGTGGGACAGCCTTTTTGGAATCCAGACATCATTGATGGAATTCCACCTGGTTACTGCTGGTAGAGATTTTTTTTTTTTTTCAGTAAAAGTATACATAATACAAACATAACAGTGGGACAGCCTTTTTGGAATCCAGACATCATTGATGGAATTCCACCTGGTTACTGCTGGTAGAGATTTTTTTTTTCAGTAAAATTATTTTTTCAGTAAAATTATACATAATACAAACATAACAGTGGGACAGCCCTTTTGGAATCCAGACATCATTGATGGAATTCCACCTGGTTACTGCTGATAGAGATTTTTTTTTTCAGTAAAATTATTTTTTCAGTAAAAGTATACATAATACAAACATAACAGTTGGGACAGCCTTTTTGGAATCCAGACATCATTGATGGAATTCCACCTGGTTACTGCTGGTAGAGATTTTTTTTTTTTCAGTAAAAGTATACATAATACAAACATAACAGTGGGACAGCCTTTTTGGAATCCAGACATCATTGATGGAATTCCACCTGGTTACTGCTGGTAGAGATTTTTTTTCAGTAAAAAGTATACATAATACAAACATAACAGTTGGGACAGCCTTTTTGGAATCCAGACATCATTGATGGAATTCCACCTGGTTACTGCTGGTAGAGATTTTTTTTTTTTTTTTCAGTAAAAGTATACATAATACAAACATAACAGTGGGACAGCCTTTTGGAATCCAGACATCATTGATGGAATTCCACCTGGTTACTGCTGATGGTAGAGATTTTTTTTTCAGTAAAAGTATACATAATACAAACATAACAGATGGGACAGCCTTTTTGGAATCCAGACATCATTGATGGAATTCCACCTGGTTACTGCTATGGTAGAGATTTTTTTTCAGTAAAAAGTATACATAATACAAACATAACAGTGGGACAGCCTTTTTGGAATCCAGACATCATTGATGGAATTCCACCTGGTTACTGCTGGTAGAGATTTTTTTTCAGTAAAAAGTATACATAATACAAACATAACAGTGGGACAGCCTTTTTGGAATCCAGACATCATTGATGGAATTCCACCTGGTTACTGCTGGTAGAGATTTTTTTTTTTTCAGTAAAAGTATACATAATACAAACATAACAGTGGGACAGCCTTTTTGGAATCCAGACATCATTGATGGAATTCCACCTGGTTACTGCTGGTAGAGATTTTTTTTTATTTTTTTTCAGTAAAAGTATACATAATACAAACATAACAGTGGGACAGCCTTTTTGGAATCCAGACATCATTGATGGAATTCCACCTGGTTACTGCTGGTAGAGATTTTTTTTTTCAGTAAAAGTATACATAATACAAACATAACAGTGGGACAGCCTTTTTGGAATCCAGACATCATTGATGGAATTCCACCTGGTTACTGCTGGTAGAGATTTTTTTTCAGTAAAAAGTATACATAATACAAACATAACAGTGGGACAGCCTTTTTGGAATCCAGACATCATTGATGGAATTCCACCTGGTTACTGCTGATGGTAGAGATTTTTTTTTCAGTAAAAAGTATACATAATACAAACATAACAGTGGGACAGCCTTTTTGGAATCCAGACATCATTGATGGAATTCCACCTGGTTACTGCTGGTAGAGATTTTTATTTCAGTAAAAGTATACATAATACAAACATAACAGTGGGACAGCCTTTTTGGAATCCAGACATCATTGATGGAATTCCACCTGGTTACTGCTGGTAGAGATTTTTTTTTTTTTCAGTAAAAGTATACATAATACAAACATAACAGTTGGGACAGCCTTTTTGGAATCCAGACATCATTGATGGAATTCCACCTGGTTACTGCTGGTAGAGATTTTTTTTTTTTCAGTAAAAGTATACATAATACAAACATAACAGTGGGACAGCCTTTTTGGAATCCAGACATCATTGATGGAATTCCACCTGGTTACTGCTGATGGTAGAGATTTTTTTTTTCAGTAAAAGTATACATAATACAAACATAACAGTGGGACAGCCTTTTTGGAATCCAGACATCATTGATGGAATTCCACCTGGTTACTGCTGATGGTAGAGATTTTTTTTCAGTAAAAGTATACATAATACAAACATAACAGTTGGGACAGCCTTTTTGGAATCCAGACATCATTGATGGAATTCCACCTGGTTACTGCTGATGGTAGAGATTTTTTTTTCAGTAAAAAGTATACATAATACAAACATAACAGTTGGGACAGCCTTTTTGGAATCCAGACATCATTGATGGAATTCCACCTGGTTACTGCTGGTAGAGATTTTTTTTTCAGTAAAAGTATACATAATACAAACATAACAGTTGGGACAGCCTTTTTGGAATCCAGACATCATTGATGGAATTCCACCTGGTTACTGCTGGTAGAGATTTTTTTTTTTTTTTCAGTAAAAGTATACATAATACAAACATAACAGTGGGACAGCCTTTTTGGAATCCAGACATCATTGATGGAATTCCACCTGGTTACTGCTGGTAGAGATTTTTTTTTCAGTAAAAGTATACATAATACAAACATAACAGTTGGGACAGCCTTTTTGGAATCCAGACATCATTGATGGAATTCCACCTGGTTACTGCTGGTAGAGATTTTTTTTTTTTTTCAGTAAAAGTATACATAATACAAACATAACAGTGGGACAGCCTTTTGGAATCCAGACATCATTGATGGAATTCCACCTGGTTACTGCTGGTAGAGATTTTTTATTTCAGTAAAAGTATACATAATACAAACATAACAGTGGGACAGCCCTTTTGGAATCCAGACATCATTGATGGAATTCCACCTGGTTACTGCTGGTAGAGATTTTTTTTTTCAGTAAAAGTATACATAATACAAACATAACAGTGGGACAGCCTTTTTGGAATCCAGACATCATTGATGGAATTCCACCTGGTTACTGCTGGTAGAGATTTTTTTTTTCAGTAAAAGTATACATAATACAAACATAACAGTGGGACAGCCTTTTTGGAATCCAGACATCATTGATGGAATTCCACCTGGTTACTGCTGGTAGAGATTTTTTTTTTTCAGTAAAAGTATACATAATACAAACATAACAGTGGGACAGCCTTTTTGGAATCCAGACATCATTGATGGAATTCCACCTGGTTACTGCTGGTAGAGATTTTTTTTTCAGTAAAAGTATACATAATACAAACATAACAGTGGGACAGCCTTTTTGGAATCCAGACATCATTGATGGAATTCCACCTGGTTACTGCTGGTAGAGATTTTTTTTTTTTTCAGTAAAAGTATACATAATACAAACATAACAGTGGGACAGCCTTTTTGGAATCCAGACATCATTGATGGAATTCCACCTGGTTACTGCTGATATAGAGATTTTTTTTTCAGTAAAAAGTATACATAATACAAACATAACAGTGGGACAGCCTTTTGGAATCCAGACATCATTGATGGAATTCCACCTGGTTACTGCTGGTAGAGATTTTTTTTTCAGTAAAAGTATACATAATACAAACATAACAGTGGGACAGCCTTTTTGGAATCCAGACATCATTGATGGAATTCCACCTGGTTACTGCTATGGTAGAGATTTTTTTTTTTTTCAGTAAAAGTATACATAATACAAACATAACAGTGGGACAGCCTTTTTGGAATCCAGACATCATTGATGGAATTCCACCTGGTTACTGCTGGTAGAGATTTTTTTTTTTCAGTAAAAGTATACATAATACAAACATAACAGTGGGACAGCCTTTTTGGAATCCAGACATCATTGATGGAATTCCACCTGGTTACTGCTGGTAAAAAATTTTTTTTCAGTAAAATTATTTTTTCAGTAAAATTATACATAATACAAACATAACAGTGGGACAGCCTTTTTGGAATCCAGACATCATTGATGGAATTCCACCTGGTTACTGCTGATAGAGATTTTTTTTTTTCAGTAAAATTATTTTTTCGTAAAATTATACATAATACAAACATAACAGTGGGACAGCCCTTTTGGAATCCAGACATCATTGATGGAATTCCACCTGGTTACTGCTGGTAGAGATTTTTATTTCAGTAAAAGTATACATAATACAAACATAACAGATGGGACAGCCTTTTTGGAATCCAGACATCATTGATGGAATTCCACCTGGTTACTGCTATGGTAGAGATTTTTTTTCAGTAAAAAGTATACATAATACAAACATAACAGTTGGGACAGCCTTTTTGGAATCCAGACATCATTGATGGAATTCCACCTGGTTACTGCTGGTAGAGATTTTTTTTCAGTAAAAGTATACATAATACAAACATAACAGTGGGACAGCCTTTTTGGAATCCAGACATCATTGATGGAATTCCACCTGGTTACTGCTGGTAGAGATTTTTTTTTCAGTAAAAGTATACATAATACAAACATAACAGTTGGGACAGCCTTTTTGGAATCCAGACATCATTGATGGAATTCCACCTGGTTACTGCTGGTAGAGATTTTTTTTTCAGTAAAAGTATACATAATACAAACATAACAGTGGGACAGCCTTTTTGGAATCCAGACATCATTGATGGAATTCCACCTGGTTACTGCTGGTAGAGATTTTTTTTTCAGTAAAAGTATACATAATACAAACATAACAGTGGGACAGCCTTTTTGGAATCCAGACATCATTGATGGAATTCCACCTGGTTACTGCTGGTAGAGATTTTTTTTTCAGTAAAAGTATACATAATACAAACATAACAGATGGGACAGCCTTTTTGGAATCCAGACATCATTGATGGAATTCCACCTGGTTACTGCTGATGGTAGAGATTTTTTTTCAGTAAAAAGTATACATAATACAAACATAACAGTTGGGACAGCCTTTTTGGAATCCAGACATCATTGATGGAATTCCACCTGGTTACTGCTGGTAGAGATTTTTTATTTCAGTAAAAGTATACATAATACAAACATAACAGTGGGACAGCCTTTTTGGAATCCAGACATCATTGATGGAATTCCACCTGGTTACTGCTGGTAGAGATTTTTTTTTTTCAGTAAAAGTATACATAATACAAACATAACAGTGGGACAGCCTTTTTGGAATCCAGACATCATTGATGGAATTCCACCTGGTTACTGCTGGTAGAGATTTTTTTTTCAGTAAAAGTATACATAATACAAACATAACAGTGGGACAGCCTTTTTGGAATCCAGACATCATTGATGGAATTCCACCTGGTTACTGCTGGTAGAGATTTTTTTTTTTTTTCAGTAAAAGTATACATAATACAAACATAACAGTGGGACAGCCTTTTTGGAATCCAGACATCATTGATGGAATTCCACCTGGTTACTGCTGGTAGAGATTTTTTTTTTTTTTCAGTAAAAGTATACATAATACAAACATAACAGTGGGACAGCCTTTTTGGAATCCAGACATCATTGATGGAATTCCACCTGGTTACTGCTGGTAGAGATTTTTTTTTCAGTAAAAAGTATACATAATACAAACATAACAGTGGGACAGCCTTTTTGGAATCCAGACATCATTGATGGAATTCCACCTGGTTACTGCTGGTAGAGATTTTTTTTTTTCAGTAAAAAGTATACATAATACAAACATAACAGTGGGACAGCCTTTTTGGAATCCAGACATCATTGATGGAATTCCACCTGGTTACTGCTGGTAGAGATTTTTTTTTTCAGTAAAAGTATACATAATACAAACATAACAGTGGGACAGCCTTTTTGGAATCCAGACATCATTGATGGAATTCCACCTGGTTACTGCTGGTAGAGATTTTTTTTTTTCAGTAAAAGTATACATAATACAAACATAACAGTGGGACAGCCTTTTTGGAATCCAGACATCATTGATGGAATTCCACCTGGTTACTGCTGGTAGAGATTTTTTTTTTTCAGTAAAAGTATACATAATACAAACATAACAGTGGGACAGCCTTTTTGGAATCCAGACATCATTGATGGAATTCCACCTGGTTACTGCTGATGGTAGAGATTTTTTTTTCAGTAAAAAGTATACATAATACAAACATAACAGTTGGGACAGCCTTTTTGGAATCCAGACATCATTGATGGAATTCCACCTGGTTACTGCTGGTAGAGATTTTTTTTTCAGTAAAAGTATACATAATACAAACATAACAGTGGGACAGCCTTTTTGGAATCCAGACATCATTGATGGAATTCCACCTGGTTACTGCTGGTAGAGATTTTTTTTTTTTTTTTCAGTAAAAGTATACATAATACAAACATAACAGTGGGACAGCCTTTTTGGAATCCAGACATCATTGATGGAATTCCACCTGGTTACTGCTGGTAGAGATTTTTTTTTTTCAGTAAAAGTATACATAATACAAACATAACAGTGGGACAGCCTTTTTGGAATCCAGACATCATTGATGGAATTCCACCTGGTTACTGCTGATGGTAGAGATTTTTTTTTCAGTAAAAAGTATACATAATACAAACATAACAGTGGGACAGCCTTTTTGGAATCCAGACATCATTGATGGAATTCCACCTGGTTACTGCTGGTAGAGATTTTTTTTTCAGTAAAAGTATACATAATACAAACATAACAGTGGGACAGCCTTTTTGGAATCCAGACATCATTGATGGAATTCCACCTGGTTACTGCTGGTAGAGATTTTTTTTTTTTTTTCAGTAAAAGTATACATAATACAAACATAACAGTTGGGACAGCCTTTTTGGAATCCAGACATCATTGATGGAATTCCACCTGGTTACTGCTGGTAGAGATTTTTTTTTTTTTTCAGTAAAAGTATACATAATACAAACATAACAGTGGGACAGCCCTTTTGGAATCCAGACATCATTGATGGAATTCCACCTGGTTACTGCTGATGGTAGAGATTTTTTTTCAGTAAAAAGTATACATAATACAAACATAACAGATGGGACAGCCTTTTTGGAATCCAGACATCATTGATGGAATTCCACCTGGTTACTGCTGGTAGAGATTTTTTTTTTTTCAGTAAAAGTATACATAATACAAACATAACAGTGGGACAGCCTTTTTGGAATCCAGACATCATTGATGGAATTCCACCTGGTTACTGCTGGTAGAGATTTTTTTTTTCAGTAAAAGTATACATAATACAAACATAACAGTGGGACAGCCTTTTTGGAATCCAGACATCATTGATGGAATTCCACCTGGTTACTGCTGGTAGAGATTTTTTTTTTCAGTAAAAGTATACATAATACAAACATAACAGTGGGACAGCCTTTTTGGAATCCAGACATCATTGATGGAATTCCACCTGGTTACTGCTGGTAGAGATTTTTTTTTCAGTAAATTATTTTTCAGTAAAATTATACATAATACAAACATAACAGTGGGACAGCCTTTTTGGAATCCAGACATCATTGATGGAATTCCACCTGGTTACTGCTGGTAGAGATTTTTTTTTTTCAGTAAAAAGTATACATAATACAAACATAACAGTGGGACAGCCTTTTTGGAATCCAGACATCATTGATGGAATTCCACCTGGTTACTGCTGGTAGAGATTTTTTTTTCAGTAAAAGTATACATAATACAAACATAACAGTGGGACAGCCTTTTTGGAATCCAGACATCATTGATGGAATTCCACCTGGTTACTGCTGGTAGAGATTTTTTTTTCAGTAAAAGTATACATAATACAAACATAACAGTGGGACAGCCTTTTTGGAATCCAGACATCATTGATGGAATTCCACCTGGTTACTGCTGGTAGAGATTTTTTTTTTTTTTTCAGTAAAAGTATACATAATACAAACATAACAGTTGGGACAGCCTTTTTGGAATCCAGACATCATTGATGGAATTCCACCTGGTTACTGCTGGTAGAGATTTTTTTTTTTTCAGTAAAAGTATACATAATACAAACATAACAGTGGGACAGCCTTTTTGGAATCCAGACATCATTGATGGAATTCCACCTGGTTACTGCTGATGGTAGAGATTTTTTTTTCAGTAAAAAGTATACATAATACAAACATAACAGTGGGACAGCCTTTTTGGAATCCAGACATCATTGATGGAATTCCACCTGGTTACTGCTGAGGTAGAGATTTTTTTTTCAGTAAAAAGTATACATAATACAAACATAACAGTTGGGACAGCCTTTTTGGAATCCAGACATCATTGATGGAATTCCACCTGGTTACTGCTGGTAGAGATTTTTTTTTTTCAGTAAAAGTATACATAATACAAACATAACAGTGGGACAGCCTTTTGGAATCCAGACATCATTGATGGAATTCCACCTGGTTACTGCTGGTAGAGATTTTTTTTTCAGTAAAAGTATACATAATACAAACATAACAGTGGGACAGCCTTTTTGGAATCCAGACATCATTGATGGAATTCCACCTGGTTACTGCTGGTAGAGATTTTTTTTTTTCAGTAAAAGTATACATAATACAAACATAACAGTGGGACAGCCTTTTTGGAATCCAGACATCATTGATGGAATTCCACCTGGTTACTGCTGGTAGAGATTTTTTTTTTTTTCAGTAAAAGTATACATAATACAAACATAACAGTGGGACAGCCTTTTTGGAATCCAGACATCATTGATGGAATTCCACCTGGTTACTGCTGGTAGAGATTTTTTTTTTCAGTAAAAGTATACATAATACAAACATAACAGTGGGACAGCCTTTTTGGAATCCAGACATCATTGATGGAATTCCACCTGGTTACTGCTGGTAGAGATTTTTTTTTTCAGTAAAAGTATACATAATACAAACATAACAGTGGGACAGCCTTTTTGGAATCCAGACATCATTGATGGAATTCCACCTGGTTACTGCTGGTAGAGATTTTTTTTTTTTCAGTAAAAGTATACATAATACAAACATAACAGTGGGACAGCCTTTTTGGAATCCAGACATCATTGATGGAATTCCACCTGGTTACTGCTGGTAGAGATTTTTTTTTTCAGTAAAAGTATACATAATACAAACATAACAGTGGGACAGCCTTTTTGGAATCCAGACATCATTGATGGAATTCCACCTGGTTACTGCTGGTAGAGATTTTTTTTTTTTCAGTAAAAGTATACATAATACAAACATAACAGTGGGACAGCCTTTTTGGAATCCAGACATCATTGATGGAATTCCACCTGGTTACTGCTGGTAGAGATTTTATTAATTTTTTTTCAGTAAAAGTATACATAATACAAACATAACAGTGGGACAGCCTTTTTGGAATCCAGACATCATTGATGGAATTCCACCTGGTTACTGCTGGTAGAGATTTTTTTTTCAGTAAAAGTATACATAATACAAACATAACAGTGGGACAGCCTTTTTGGAATCCAGACATCATTGATGGAATTCCACCTGGTTACTGCTGGTAGAGATTTTTTTTTCAGTAAAAAGTATACATAATACAAACATAACAGTTGGGACAGCCTTTTTGGAATCCAGACATCATTGATGGAATTCCACCTGGTTACTGCTGGTAGAGATTTTTTATTTCAGTAAAAGTATACATAATACAAACATAACAGTGGGACAGCCTTTTTGGAATCCAGACATCATTGATGGAATTCCACCTGGTTACTGCTGGTAGAGATTTTTTTTTTTTTTTTCAGTAAAAGTATACATAATACAAACATAACAGTGGGACAGCCTTTTTGGAATCCAGACATCATTGATGGAATTCCACCTGGTTACTGCTGGTAGAGATTTTTTTTTTTCAGTAAAAGTATACATAATACAAACATAACAGTGGGACAGCCTTTTTGGAATCCAGACATCATTGATGGAATTCCACCTGGTTACTGCTGATGGTAGAGATTTTTTTTCAGTAAAAAGTATACATAATACAAACATAACAGTTGGGACAGCCTTTTTGGAATCCAGACATCATTGATGGAATTCCACCTGGTTACTGCTGGTAGAGATTTTTATTTCAGTAAAAGTATACATAATACAAACATAACAGTGGGACAGCCTTTTTGGAATCCAGACATCATTGATGGAATTCCACCTGGTTACTGCTGGTAGAGATTTTTTTTTTTTTTCAGTAAAAGTATACATAATACAAACATAACAGTTGGGACAGCCTTTTTGGAATCCAGACATCATTGATGGAATTCCACCTGGTTACTGCTGGTAGAGATTTTTTTTTTTTTTTTCAGTAAAAGTATACATAATACAAACATAACAGTGGGACAGCCCTTTTGGAATCCAGACATCATTGATGGAATTCCACCTGGTTACTGCTGATGGTAGAGATTTTTTTTTCAGTAAAAGTATACATAATACAAACATAACAGTGGGACAGCCTTTTTGGAATCCAGACATCATTGATGGAATTCCACCTGGTTACTGCTGGTAGAGATTTTTTTTTTTTTCAGTAAAAGTATACATAATACAAACATAACAGTGGGACAGCCTTTTTGGAATCCAGACATCATTGATGGAATTCCACCTGGTTACTGCTGGTAGAGATTTTTTTTTCAGTAAAAGTATACATAATACAAACATAACAGTGGGACAGCCTTTTTGGAATCCAGACATCATTGATGGAATTCCACCTGGTTACTGCTGGTAGAGATTTTTTTTTTTCAGTAAAAGTATACATAATACAAACATAACAGTGGGACAGCCTTTTTGGAATCCAGACATCATTGATGGAATTCCACCTGGTTACTGCTGGTACAGAGTTTTTTTTCAGTAAAATTATTTTTTCAGTAAAATTATACATAATACAAACATAACAGTGGGACAGCCTTTTTGGAATCCAGACATCATTGATGGAATTCCACCTGGTTACTGCTGATAGAGATTTTTTTTTTCAGTAAAATTATTTTTCGTAAAATTATACATAATACAAACATAACAGTGGGACAGCCCTTTTGGAATCCAGACATCATTGATGGAATTCCACCTGGTTACTGCTGGTAGAGATTTTTTTTTTCAGTAAAAAGTATACATAATACAAACATAACAGTTGGGACAGCCTTTTTGGAATCCAGACATCATTGATGGAATTCCACCTGGTTACTGCTGGTAGAGATTTTTATTTCAGTAAAAGTATACATAATACAAACATAACAGTGGGACAGCCTTTTTGGAATCCAGACATCATTGATGGAATTCCACCTGGTTACTGCTGGTAGAGATTTTTTTTTTTTTTTCAGTAAAAGTATACATAATACAAACATAACAGTTGGGACAGCCTTTTTGGAATCCAGACATCATTGATGGAATTCCACCTGGTTACTGCTGGTAGAGATTTTTTTTTTTTTCAGTAAAAGTATACATAATACAAACATAACAGTGGGACAGCCTTTTTGGAATCCAGACATCATTGATGGAATTCCACCTGGTTACTGCTGGTAGAGATTTTTTTTTCAGTAAAAGTATACATAATACAAACATAACAGTGGGACAGCCTTTTTGGAATCCAGACATCATTGATGGAATTCCACCTGGTTACTGCTGGTAGAGATTTTTTTTTTTTCAGTAAAAGTATACATAATACAAACATAACAGTGGGACAGCCTTTTTGGAATCCAGACATCATTGATGGAATTCCACCTGGTTACTGCTGATGGTAGAGATTTTTTTTTCAGTAAAAAGTATACATAATACAAACATAACAGATGGGACAGCCTTTTTGGAATCCAGACATCATTGATGGAATTCCACCTGGTTAGTGCTGATGGTAGAGATTTTTTTGCAGTAAAAAGTATACATAATACAAACATAACAGTTGGGACAGCCTTTTTGGAATCCAGACATCATTGATGGAATTCCACCTGGTTACTGCTGGTAGAGATTTTTATTTCAGTAAAATTATACATAATACAAACATAACAGTTGGGACAGCCTTTTTGGAATCCAGACATCATTGATGGAATTCCACCTGGTTACTGCTGGTAGAGATTTTTTTTTTTTTTCAGTAAAAGTATACATAATACAAACATAACAGTGGGACAGCCCTTTTGGAATCCAGACATCATTGATGGAATTCCACCTGGTTACTGCTGGTAGAGATTTTTATTTCAGTAAAAGTATACATAATACAAACATAACAGTGGGACTGCCTTTTTGGAATCCAGACATCATTGATGGAATTCCACCTGGTTACTGCTGGTAGAGATTTTTTTTTTTTTTTCAGTAAAAGTATACATAATACAAACATAACAGTTGGGACAGCCTTTTTGGAATCCAGACATCATTGATGGAATTCCACCTGGTTACTGCTGGTAGAGATTTTTTTTTTTTTCAGTAAAAGTATACATAATACAAACATAACAGTGGGACAGCCTTTTTGGAATCCAGACATCATTGATGGAATTCCACCTGGTTACTGCTGATGGTAGAGATTTTTTTTTCAGTAAAAAGTATACATAATACAAACATAACAGATGGGACAGCCTTTTTGGAATCCAGACATCATTGATGGAATTCCACCTGGTTACTGCTGGTAGAGATTTTTTTTTTTTTCAGTAAAAGTATACATAATACAAACATAACAGTGGGACAGCCTTTTTGGAATCCAGACATCATTGATGGAATTCCACCTGGTTACTGCTGGTAGAGATTTTTTTTTATTTTTTCAGTAAAATTATACATAATACAAACATAACAGTGGGACAGCCTTTTTGGAATCCAGACATCATTGATGGAATTCCACCTGGTTACTGCTGGTAGAGATTTTTTTTTTTCAGTAAAAGTATACATAATACAAACATAACAGTGGGACAGCCTTTTTGGAATCCAGACATCATTGATGGAATTCCACCTGGTTACTGCTGGTAGAGATTTTTATTTCAGTAAAAGTATACATAATACAAACATAACAGTGGGACAGCCTTTTTGGAATCCAGACATCATTGATGGAATTCCACCTGGTTACTGCTGGTAGAGATTTTTTTTTCAGTAAAAGTATACATAATACAAACATAACAGTGGGACAGCCTTTTTGGAATCCAGACATCATTGATGGAATTCCACCTGGTTACTGCTGGTAGAGATTTTTATTTCAGTAAAAGTATACATAATACAAACATAACAGTGGGACAGCCTTTTTGGAATCCAGACATCATTGATGGAATTCCACCTGGTTACTGCTGGTAGAGATTTTTTTTTTTTTTTCAGTAAAAGTATACATAATACAAACATAACAGTGGGACAGCCTTTTTGGAATCCAGACATCATTGATGGAATTCCACCTGGTTACTGCTGGTAGAGATTTTTTTTTTTCAGTAAAAGTATACATAATACAAACATAACAGTGGGACAGCCTTTTTGGAATCCAGACATCATTGATGGAATTCCACCTGGTTACTGCTGATGGTAGAGATTTTTTTTTCAGTAAAAAGTATACATAATACAAACATAACAGTGGGACAGCCTTTTTGGAATCCAGACATCATTGATGGAATTCCACCTGGTTACTGCTGATGTAGAGATTTTTTTTTCAGTAAAAAGTATACATAATACAAACATAACAGTTGGGACAGCCTTTTTGGAATCCAGACATCATTGATGGAATTCCACCTGGTTACTGCTGGTAGAGATTTTTTTTTCAGTAAAAGTATACATAATACAAACATAACAGTGGGACAGCCTTTTTGGAATCCAGACATCATTGATGGAATTCCACCTGGTTACTGCTGGTAGAGATTTTTTTTTTTTTCAGTAAAAGTATACATAATACAAACATAACAGTGGGACAGCCTTTTTGGAATCCAGACATCATTGATGGAATTCCACCTGGTTACTGCTGGTAGAGATTTTTTTTTTTCAGTAAAATGTATACATAATACAAACATAACAGTGGGACAGCCCTTTTGGAATCCAGACATCATTGATGGAATTCCACCTGGTTACTGCTGGTAGAGATTTTTTATTTCAGTAAAAGTATACATAATACAAACATAACAGTTGGGACAGCCTTTTTGGAATCCAGACATCATTGATGGAATTCCACCTGGTTACTGCTGGTAGAGATTTTTTTTTTCAGTAAAAGTATACATAATACAAACATAACAGTGGGACAGCCTTTTTGGAATCCAGACATCATTGATGGAATTCCACCTGGTTACTGCTGGTAGAGATTTTTTTTTTTCAGTAAAAGTATACATAATACAAACATAACAGTGGGACAGCCTTTTTGGAATCCAGACATCATTGATGGAATTCCACCTGGTTACTGCTGGTAGAGATTTTTTTTTTTTTTCAGTAAAAGTATACATAATACAAACATAACAGTGGGACAGCCTTTTTGGAATCCAGACATCATTGATGGAATTCCACCTGGTTACTGCTGATGGTAGAGATTTTTTTTTCAGTAAAAAGTATACATAATACAAACATAACAGTGGGACAGCCTTTTTGGAATCCAGACATCATTGATGGAATTCCACCTGGTTACTGCTGATGGTAGAGATTTTTTTTCAGTAAAAAGTATACATAATACAAACATAACAGTTGGGACAGCCTTTTTGGAATCCAGACATCATTGATGGAATTCCACCTGGTTACTGCTGGTAGAGATTTTTTATTTCAGTAAAATTATACATAATACAAACATAACAGTTGGGACAGCCTTTTTGGAATCCAGACATCATTGATGGAATTCCACCTGGTTACTGCTGGTAGAGATTTTTTTTTTTTTCAGTAAAAGTATACATAATACAAACATAACAGTGGGACAGCCCTTTTTGGAATCCAGACATCATTGATGGAATTCCACCTGGTTACTGCTGGTAGAGATTTTTATTTCAGTAAAATTATACATAATACAAACATAACAGTGGGACAGCCTTTTTGGAATCCAGACATCATTGATGGAATTCCACCTGGTTACTGCTGGTAGAGATTTTTTTTTTTTTTTTTCAGTAAAAGTATACATAATACAAACATAACAGTGGGACAGCCTTTTTGGAATCCAGACATCATTGATGGAATTCCACCTGGTTACTGCTGGTAGAGATTTTTTTTTCAGTAAAAAGTATACATAATACAAACATAACAGATGGGACAGCCTTTTTGGAATCCAGACATCATTGATGGAATTCCACCTGGTTACTGCTGGTAGAGATTTTTTTTTTTTCAGTAAAAGTATACATAATACAAACATAACAGTGGGACAGCCTTTTTGGAATCCAGACATCATTGATGGAATTCCACCTGGTTACTGCTGGTAGAGATTTTTTTATTTTTCAGTAAAAGTATACATAATACAAACATAACAGTGGGACAGCCTTTTTGGAATCCAGACATCATTGATGGAATTCCACCTGGTTACTGCTGGTAGAGATTTTTTTTTTTTATTTTTTTCAGTAAAATTATACATAATACAAACATAACAGTGGGACAGCCTTTTTGGAATCCAGACATCATTGATGGAATTCCACCTGGTTACTGCTGGTAGAGATTTTTTTTTTCAGTAAAAGTATACATAATACAAACATAACAGTGGGACAGCCTTTTTGGAATCCAGACATCATTGATGGAATTCCACCTGGTTACTGCCTATGGTAGAGATTTTTTTTCAGTAAAAAGTATACATAATACAAACATAACAGTTGGGACAGCCTTTTTGGAATCCAGACATCATTGATGGAATTCCACCTGGTTACTGCTGGTAGAGATTTTTATTTCAGTAAAAGTATACATAATACAAACATAACAGTGGGATAGCCTTTTTGGAATCCAGACATCATTGATGGAATTCCACCTGGTTACTGCTGGTAGAGATTTTTTTTTTTTTTTTTCAGTAGAAGTATACATAATACAAACATAACAGTTGGGACAGCCTTTTTGGAATCCAGACATCATTGATGGAATTCCACCTGGTTACTGCTGGTAGAGATTTTTTTTTTTTTCAGTAAAAGTATACATAATACAAACATAACAGTGGGACAGCCTTTTTGGAATCCAGACATCATTGATGGAATTCCACCTGGTTACTGCTGATGGTAGAGATTTTTTTTCAGTAAAAAGTATACATAATACAAACATAACAGATGGGACAGCCTTTTTGGAATCCAGACATCATTGATGGAATTCCACCTGGTTAGTGCTGATGGTAGAGATTTTTTTTTCAGTAAAAAGTATACATAATACAAACATAACAGTTGGGACAGCCTTTTTGGAATCCAGACATCATTGATGGAATTCCACCTGGTTACTGCTGGTAGAGATTTTTTTTTCAGTAAAAGTATACATAATACAAACATAACAGTTGGGACAGCCTTTTTGGAATCCAGACATCATTGATGGAATTCCACCTGGTTACTGCTGGTAGAGATTTTTTTTTTTTTTTCAGTAAAAGTATACATAATACAAACATAACAGTGGGACAGCCCTTTTGGAATCCAGACATCATTGATGGAATTCCACCTGGTTACTGCTGGTAGAGATTTTTTTTTCAGTAAAAGTATACATAATACAAACATAACAGTGGGACAGCCTTTTTGGAATCCAGACATCATTGATGGAATTCCACCTGGTTACTGCTGGTAGAGATTTTTTTTTTTTTTCAGTAAAAGTATACATAATACAAACATAACAGTTGGGACAGCCTTTTTGGAATCCAGACATCATTGATGGAATTCCACCTGGTTACTGCTGGTAGAGATTTTTTTTTTTTTTTTTCAGTAAAAGTATACATAATACAAACATAACAGTGGGACAGCCCTTTTGGAATCCAGACATCATTGATGGAATTCCACCTGGTTACTGCTGATGGTAGAGATTTTTTTTTCAGTAAAAAGTATACATAATACAAACATAACAGATGGGACAGCCTTTTTGGAATCCAGACATCATTGATGGAATTCCACCTGGTTACTGCTATGGTAGAGATTTTTTTTTTTTCAGTAAAAAGTATACATAATACAAACATAACAGTTGGGACAGCCTTTTTGGAATCCAGACATCATTGATGGAATTCCACCTGGTTACTGCTGAGTAGAGATTTTTTTTTTTTCAGTAAAAGTATACATAATACAAACATAACAGTGGGACAGCCTTTTTGGAATCCAGACATCATTGATGGAATTCCACCTGGTTACTGCTGGTAGAGATTTTTTTTTCAGTAAAAGTATACATAATACAAACATAACAGTGGGACAGCCTTTTTGGAATCCAGACATCATTGATGGAATTCCACCTGGTTACTGCTGGTAGAGATTTTTTTTTTATTTTTCAGTAAAAGTATACATAATACAAACATAACAGTGGGACAGCCTTTTTGGAATCCAGACATCATTGATGGAATTCCACCTGGTTACTGCTGATAGAGATTTTTTTTTTCAGTAAAATTATTTTTTCGTAAAATTATACATAATACAAACATAACAGTGGGACAGCCTTTTTGGAATCCAGACATCATTGATGGAATTCCACCTGGTTACTGCTGGTAGAGATTTTTTTTTTCAGTAAAAGTATACATAATACAAACATAACAGTGGGACAGCCTTTTTGGAATCCAGACATCATTGATGGAATTCCACCTGGTTACTGCTGATGGTAGAGATTTTTTTTCAGTAAAAAGTATACATAATACAAACATAACAGATGGGACAGCCTTTTTGGAATCCAGACATCATTGATGGAATTCCACCTGGTTACTGCTGATGGTAGAGATTTTTTTGCAGTAAAAAGTATACATAATACAAACATAACAGTTGGGACAGCCTTTTTGGAATCCAGACATCATTGATGGAATTCCACCTGGTTACTGCTGGTAGAGATTTTTTATTTCAGTAAAAGTATACATAATACAAACATAACAGTTGGGACAGCCTTTTTGGAATCCAGACATCATTGATGGAATTCCACCTGGTTACTGCTGGTAGAGATTTTTTTTTTTTTTTCAGTAAAAGTATACATAATACAAACATAACAGTGGGACAGCCCTTTTGGAATCCAGACATCATTGATGGAATTCCACCTGGTTACTGCTGGTAGAGATTTTTTTTTCAGTAAAATTATACATAATACAAACATAACAGTGGGACAGCCTTTTTGGAATCCAGACATCATTGATGGAATTCCACCTGGTTACTGCTGGTAGAGATTTTTTTTTTTTTTTTTTTCAGTAAAAGTATACATAATACAAACATAACAGTTGGGACAGCCTTTTTGGAATCCAGACATCATTGATGGAATTCCACCTGGTTACTGCTGGTAGAGATTTTTTTTTTTTTTTTCAGTAAAAGTATACATAATACAAACATAACAGTGGGACAGCCCTTTTGGAATCCAGACATCATTGATGGAATTCCACCTGGTTACTGCTGATGGTAGAGATTTTTTTTTCAGTAAAAAGTATACATAATACAAACATAACAGTGGGACAGCCTTTTTGGAATCCAGACATCATTGATGGAATTCCACCTGGTTACTGCTGGTAGAGATTTTTTTTTTTTCAGTAAAAGTATACATAATACAAACATAACAGTGGGACAGCCTTTTTGGAATCCAGACATCATTGATGGAATTCCACCTGGTTACTGCTGGTAGAGATTTTTTTTTTCAGTAAAAGTATACATAATACAAACATAACAGTGGGACAGCCTTTTTGGAATCCAGACATCATTGATGGAATTCCACCTGGTTACTGCTGGTAGAGATTTTTTTTTTCAGTAAAAGTATACATAATACAAACATAACAGTGGGACAGCCTTTTTGGAATCCAGACATCATTGATGGAATTCCACCTGGTTACTGCTGATAGAGATTTTTTTTTTCAGTAAATTATTTTTTCGTAAAATTATACATAATACAAACATAACAGTGGGACAGCCCTTTTGGAATCCAGACATCATTGATGGAATTCCACCTGGTTACTGCTGGTAGAGATTTTTATTTCAGTAAAAGTATACATAATACAAACATAACAGTTGGGACAGCCTTTTTGGAATCCAGACATCATTGATGGAATTCCACCTGGTTACTGCTGGTAGAGATTTTTTTTTTTTCAGTAAAAGTATACATAATACAAACATAACAGTGGGACAGCCTTTTTGGAATCCAGACATCATTGATGGAATTCCACCTGGTTACTGCTGGTAGAGATTTTTTTTTTCAGTAAAAGTATACATAATACAAACATAACAGTGGGACAGCCTTTTTGGAATCCAGACATCATTGATGGAATTCCACCTGGTTACTGCTGGTACAGAGTTTTTTTTCAGTAAATTATTTTTTCAGTAAAATTATACATAATACAAACATAACAGTGGGACAGCCTTTTTGGAATCCAGACATCTTTGATGGAATTCCACCTGGTTACTGCTGATAGAGATTTTTTTTTTTTTCAGTAAAAGTATACATAATACAAACATAACAGTGGGACAGCCTTTTTGGAATCCAGACATCATTGATGGAATTCCACCTGGTTACTGCTGATGGTAGAGATTTTTTTTTCAGTAAAAAGTATACATAATACAAACATAACAGTGGGACAGCCTTTTTGGAATCCAGACATCATTGATGGAATTCCACCTGGTTACTGCTAGTAGAGATTTTTTTTCAGTAAAAAGTATACATAATACAAACATAACAGTGGGACAGCCTTTTTGGAATCCAGACATCATTGATGGAATTCCACCTGGTTACTGCTGGTAGAGATTTTTTTTTTCAGTAAAAGTATACATAATACAAACATAACAGTTGGGACAGCCTTTTTGGAATCCAGACATCATTGATGGAATTCCACCTGGTTACTGCTGGTAGAGATTTTTTTTTTCAGTAAAAGTATACATAATACAAACATAACAGTTGGGACAGCCTTTTTGGAATCCAGACATCATTGATGGAATTCCACCTGGTTACTGCTGGTAGAGATTTTTTTTTCAGTAAAATTATTTTTCAGTAAAATTATACATAATACAAACATAACAGTGGGACAGCCTTTTTGGAATCCAGACATCATTGATGGAATTCCACCTGGTTACTGCTGATAGAGATTTTTTTTTTCAGTAAAATATTTTCGTAAATTATACATAATACAAACATAACAGTGGGACAGCCCTTTTGGAATCCAGACATCATTGATGGAATTCCACCTGGTTACTGCTGGTAGAGATTTTTATTTCAGTAAAATTATACATAATACAAACATAACAGTTGGGACAGCCTTTTTGGAATCCAGACATCATTGATGGAATTCCACCTGGTTACTGCTGGTAGAGATTTTTTTTTTTTTTCAGTAAAAGTATACATAATACAAACATAACAGTGGGACAGCCCTTTTGGAATCCAGACATCATTGATGGAATTCCACCTGGTTACTGCTGGTAGAGATTTTTTATTTCAGTAAAATTATACATAATACAAACATAACAGTGGGACAGCCTTTTTGGAATCCAGACATCATTGATGGAATTCCACCTGGTTACTGCTGGTAGAGATTTTTTTTTTCAGTAAAAGTATACATAATACAAACATAACAGTTGGGACAGCCTTTTTGGAATCCAGACATCATTGATGGAATTCCACCTGGTTACTGCTGGTAGAGATTTTTTTTTTTTCAGTAAAAGTATACATAATACAAACATAACAGTGGGACAGCCTTTTTGGAATCCAGACATCATTGATGGAATTCCACCTGGTTACTGCTGGTAGAGATTTTTTTTTTTTTTTTTCAGTAAAAAGTATACATAATACAAACATAACAGTGGGACAGCCCTTTTGGAATCCAGACATCATTGATGGAATTCCACCTGGTTACTGCTGGTAGAGATTTTTTTTTTTTTTTTTTCAGTAAAAAGTATACATAATACAAACATAACAGTGGGACAGCCTTTTTGGAATCCAGACATCATTGATGGAATTCCACCTGGTTACTGCTGGTAGAGATTTTTTTTTTTCAGTAAAAGTATACATAATACAAACATAACAGTGGGACAGCCTTTTTGGAATCCAGACATCATTGATGGAATTCCACCTGGTTACTGCTGGTAGAGATTTTTTTTTTCAGTAAAAGTATACATAATACAAACATAACAGTGGGACAGCCCTTTTGGAATCCAGACATCATTGATGGAATTCCACCTGGTTACTGCTGGTAGAGATTTTTTTTTTCAGTAAAAGTATACATAATACAAACATAACAGTGGGACAGCCTTTTTGGAATCCAGACATCATTGATGGAATTCCACCTGGTTACTGCTGGTAGAGATTTTTTTTTTTTTCAGTAAAAGTATACATAATACAAACATAACAGTGGGACAGCCTTTTTGGAATCCAGACATCATTGATGGAATTCCACCTGGTTACTGCTGGTAGAGATTTTTTTTTTTTTTTCAGTAAAAGTATACATAATACAAACATAACAGTGGGACAGCCTTTTTGGAATCCAGACATCATTGATGGAATTCCACCTGGTTACTGCTGGTAGAGATTTTTTTTTTTTCAGTAAAAGTATACATAATACAAACATAACAGTGGGACAGCCTTTTTGGAATCCAGACATCATTGATGGAATTCCACCTGGTTACTGCTGGTAGAGATTTTTTTTTTTCAGTAAAAGTATACATAATACAAACATAACAGTGGGACAGCCTTTTTGGAATCCAGACATCATTGATGGAATTCCACCTGGTTACTGCTGGTAGAGATTTTTTTTTCAGTAAAAGTATACATAATACAAACATAACAGTGGGACAGCCTTTTTGGAATCCAGACATCATTGATGGAATTCCACCTGGTTACTGCTGATGGTAGAGATTTTTTTTTCAGTAAAAAGTATACATAATACAAACATAACAGTTGGGACAGCCTTTTTGGAATCCAGACATCATTGATGGAATTCCACCTGGTTACTGCTGGTAGAGATTTTTATTTCAGTAAAATTATACATAATACAAACATAACAGTTGGGACAGCCTTTTTGGAATCCAGACATCATTGATGGAATTCCACCTGGTTACTGCTGGTAGAGATTTTTTTTTTTCAGTAAAAGTATACATAATACAAACATAACAGTGGGACAGCCTTTTTGGAATCCAGACATCATTGATGGAATTCCACCTGGTTACTGCTGGTAGAGATTTTTTTTTTCAGTAAAAGTATACATAATACAAACATAACAGTGGGACAGCCTTTTTGGAATCCAGACATCATTGATGGAATTCCACCTGGTTACTGCTGGTAGAGATTTTTTTTTTCAGTAAAAGTATACATAATACAAACATAACAGTGGGACAGCCTTTTTGGAATCCAGACATCATTGATGGAATTCCACCTGGTTACTGCTGGTAGAGATTTTTTTTTTTTTTTCAGTAAAATTATACATAATACAAACATAACAGTGGGACAGCCCTTTTGGAATCCAGACATCATTGATGGAATTCCACCTGGTTACTGCTGGTAGAGATTTTTTTTTCAGTAAAAGTATACATAATACAAACATAACAGTGGGACAGCCTTTTTGGAATCCAGACATCATTGATGGAATTCCACCTGGTTACTGCTGGTAGAGATTTTTTTTTCAGTAAAAGTATACATAATACAAACATAACAGTGGGACAGCCTTTTTGGAATCCAGACATCATTGATGGAATTCCACCTGGTTACTGCTGGTAGAGATTTTTTTTTTTTCAGTAAAAGTATACATAATACAAACATAACAGTGGGACAGCCTTTTTGGAATCCAGACATCATTGATGGAATTCCACCTGGTTACTGCTGGTAGAGATTTTTTTATTTTTTTTTTCAGTAAAAGTATACATAATACAAACATAACAGTGGGACAGCCTTTTTGGAATCCAGACATCATTGATGGAATTCCACCTGGTTACTGCTGGTAGAGATTTTTTTTTTTTTCAGTAAAAGTATACATAATACAAACATAACAGTGGGACAGCCTTTTTGGAATCCAGACATCATTGATGGAATTCCACCTGGTTACTGCTGGTAGAGATTTTTTTTTTCAGTAAAAGTATACATAATACAAACATAACAGTGGGACAGCCTTTTTGGAATCCAGACATCATTGATGGAATTCCACCTGGTTACTGCTGGTAGAGATTTTTTTTTTCAGTAAAAGTATACATAATACAAACATAACAGTGGGACAGCCTTTTTGGAATCCAGACATCATTGATGGAATTCCACCTGGTTACTGCTGGTAGAGATTTTTTTTTTTCAGTAAAAGTATACATAATACAAACATAACAGTGGGACAGCCTTTTTGGAATCCAGACATCATTGATGGAATTCCACCTGGTTACTGCTGGTAGAGATTTTTTTTTTTTCAGTAAAAGTATACATAATACAAACATAACAGTGGGACAGCCTTTTTGGAATCCAGACATCATTGATGGAATTCCACCTGGTTACTGCTGGTAGAGATTTTTTTTTTTTCAGTAAAAGTATACATAATACAAACATAACAGTGGGACAGCCTTTTTGGAATCCAGACATCATTGATGGAATTCCACCTGGTTACTGCTGGTAGAGATTTTTTTTTTTTTCAGTAAAAGTATACATAATACAAACATAACAGTGGGACAGCCTTTTTGGAATCCAGACATCATTGATGGAATTCCACCTGGTTACTGCTGGTAGAGATTTTTTTTTTTTCAGTAAAAGTATACATAATACAAACATAACAGTGGGACAGCCTTTTTGGAATCCAGACATCATTGATGGAATTCCACCTGGTTACTGCTGGTAGAGATTTTTTTTTTTTTTTCAGTAAAAGTATACATAATACAAACATAACAGTGGGACAGCCCTTTTGGAATCCAGACATCATTGATGGAATTCCACCTGGTTACTGCTGGTAGAGATTTTTTTTTCAGTAAAAGTATACATAATACAAACATAACAGTGGGACAGCCTTTTTGGAATCCAGACATCATTGATGGAATTCCACCTGGTTACTGCTGGTAGAGATTTTTTTTTTTTTTCAGTAAAAGTATACATAATACAAACATAACAGTGGGACAGCCTTTTTGGAATCCAGACATCATTGATGGAATTCCACCTGGTTACTGCTGGTAGAGATTTTTTTTTTTCAGTAAAAGTATACATAATACAAACATAACAGTGGGACAGCCTTTTTGGAATCCAGACATCATTGATGGAATTCCACCTGGTTACTGCTGGTAGAGATTTTTTTTTTCAGTAAAAGTATACATAATACAAACATAACAGTGGGACAGCCCTTTTGGAATCCAGACATCATTGATGGAATTCCACCTGGTTACTGCTGGTAGAGATTTTTTTTTTCAGTAAAAGTATACATAATACAAACATAACAGTGGGACAGCCTTTTTGGAATCCAGACATCATTGATGGAATTCCACCTGGTTACTGCTGGTACAGAGTTTTTTTTCAGTAAATTTTTTTTCAGTAAAATTATACATAATACAAACATAACAGTGGGACAGCCTTTTTGGAATCCAGACATCATTGATGGAATTCCACCTGGTTACTGCTGGTAGAGATTTTTTTTTTTTTTTCAGTAAAAGTATACATAATACAAACATAACAGTTGGGACAGCCTTTTTGGAATCCAGACATCATTGATGGAATTCCACCTGGTTACTGCTGGTAGAGATTTTTTTTTTTTTTTTCAGTAAAAGTATACATAATACAAACATAACAGTGGGACAGCCTTTTTGGAATCCAGACATCATTGATGGAATTCCACCTGGTTACTGCCTATGGTAGAGATTTTTTTTTTTTTCAGTAAAAAGTATACATAATACAAACATAACAGTTGGGACAGCCTTTTTGGAATCCAATCATCATTGATGGAATTCCACCTGGTTACTGCTAGTAGAGATTTTTTTTTTTTCAGTAAAAGTATACATAATACAAACATAACAGTGGGACAGCCTTTTTGGAATCCAGACATCATTGATGGAATTCCACCTGGTTACTGCTGGTAGAGATTTTTTTTTTCAGTAAAAGTATACATAATACAAACATAACAGTGGGACAGCCTTTTTGGAATCCAGACATCATTGATGGAATTCCACCTGGTTACTGCTGGTACAGAGTTTTTTTTCAGTAAAATTATTTTTTCAGTAAAATTATACATAATACAAACATAACAGTGGGACAGCCTTTTTGGAATCCAGACATCTTTGATGGAATTCCACCTGGTTACTGCTGATAGAGATTTTTTTTTTTCAGTAAAATTATTTTTTCGTAAAATTATACATAATACAAACATAACAGTGGGACAGCCCTTTTGGAATCCAGACATCATTGATTGAATTCCACCTGGTTACTGCTGGTAGAGATTTTTTATTTCAGTAAAAGTATACATAATACAAACATAACAGTTGGGACAGCCTTTTTGGAATCCAGACATCATTGATGGAATTCCACCTGGTTACTGCTGGTAGAGATTTTTATTTCAGTAAAAGTATACATAATACAAACATAACAGTGGGACAGCCTTTTTGGAATCCAGACATCATTGATGGAATTCCACCTGGTTACTGCTGATGGTAGAGATTTTTTTTTCAGTAAAAAGTATACATAATACAAACATAACAGATGGGACAGCCTTTTTGGAATCCAGACATCATTGATGGAATTCCACCTGGTTACTGCTGATGGTAGAGATTTTTTTGCAGTAAAAAGTATACATAATACAAACATAACAGTTGGGACAGCCTTTTTGGAATCCAGACATCATTGATGGAATTCCACCTGGTTACTGCTGGTAGAGATTTTTTTTTTCAGTAAAATTATACATAATACAAACATAACAGTTGGGACAGCCTTTTTGGAATCCAGACATCATTGATGGAATTCCACCTGGTTACTGCTGGTAGAGATTTTTTTTTTTTTTCAGTAAAAGTATACATAATACAAACATAACAGTGGGACAGCCCTTTTGGAATCCAGACATCATTGATGGAATTCCACCTGGTTACTGCTGGTAGAGATTTTTATTTCAGTAAAATTATACATAATACAAACATAACAGTGGGACTGCCTTTTTGGAATCCAGACATCATTGATGGAATTCCACCTGGTTACTGCTGGTAGAGATTTTTTTTTTTTTTTTTCAGTAGAAGTATACATAATACAAACATAACAGTTGGGACAGCCTTTTTGGAATCCAGACATCATTGATGGAATTCCACCTGGTTACTGCTGGTAGAGATTTTTTTTTTTTTTTTTTCAGTAAAAGTATACATAATACAAACATAACAGTGGGACAGCCCTTTTGGAATCCAGACATCATTGATGGAATTCCACCTGGTTACTGCTGATGGTAGAGATTTTTTTTTCAGTAAAAAGTATACATAATACAAACATAACAGATGGGACAGCCTTTTTGGAATCCAGACATCATTGATGGAATTCCACCTGGTTACTGCCTATGGTAGAGATTTTTTTTTTTCAGTAAAAAGTATACATAATACAAAAATAACAGTTGGGACAGCCTTTTTGGAATCCAATCATCATTGATGGAATTCCACCTGGTTACTGCTGGTAGAGATTTTTTTTTTTTCAGTAAAAGTATACATAATACAAACATAACAGTGGGACTGCCTTTTTGGAATCCAGACATCATTGATGGAATTCCACCTGGTTACTGCTGGTAGAGATTTTTTTTTCAGTAAAAGTATACATAATACAAACATAACAGTGGGACAGCCTTTTTGGAATCCAGACATCATTGATGGAATTCCACCTGGTTACTGCTGGTAGAGATTTTTTATTTCAGTAAAATTATACATAATACAAACATAACAGTGGGACAGCCTTTTTGGAATCCAGACATCATTGATGGAATTCCACCTGGTTACTGCTGATAGAGATTTTTTTTTTCAGTAAAATTATTTTTTCGTAAAATTATACATAATACAAACATAACAGTGGGACAGCCCTTTTGGAATCCAGACATCATTGATTGAATTCCACCTGGTTACTGCTGGTAGAGATTTTTATTTCAGTAAAAGTATACATAATACAAACATAACAGTTGGGACAGCCTTTTTGGAATCCAGACATCATTGATGGAATTCCACCTGGTTACTGCTGGTAGAGATTTTTTTTTCAGTAAAAGTATACATAATACAAACATAACAGTGGGACAGCCTTTTTGGAATCCAGACATCATTGATGGAATTCCACCTGGTTACTGCTGGTAGAGATTTTTTTTTTTCAGTAAAAGTATACATAATACAAACAACAGTGGGACAGCCTTTTTGGAATCCAGACATCATTGATGGAATTCCACCTGGTTACTGCTGATGGTAGAGATTTTTTTTCAGTAAAAAGTATACATAATACAAACATAACAGTTGGGACAGCCTTTTTGGAATCCAGACATCATTGATGGAATTCCACCTGGTTACTGCTGGTAGAGATTTTTATTTCAGTAAAATTATACATAATACAAACATAACAGTTGGGACAGCCTTTTTGGAATCCAGACATCATTGATGGAATTCCACCTGGTTACTGCTGGTAGAGATTTTTTTTTTTTCAGTAAAAGTATACATAATACAAACATAACAGTGGGACAGCCTTTTTGGAATCCAGACATCATTGATGGAATTCCACCTGGTTACTGCTGGTAGAGATTTTTTTTATTTTTTTTCAGTAAAATTATACATAATACAAACATAACAGTGGGACAGCCTTTTTGGAATCCAGACATCATTGATGGAATTCCACCTGGTTACTGCTGGTAGAGATTTTTTTTTTCAGTAAAAGTATACATAATACAAACATAACAGTGGGACAGCCTTTTTGGAATCCAGACATCATTGATGGAATTCCACCTGGTTACTGCTGGTAGAGATTTTTTTTTCAGTAAAATTATTTTTTCAGTAAAATTATACATACAAACATAACAGTGGGACAGCCTTTTTGGAATCCAGACATCATTGATGGAATTCCACCTGGTTACTGCTGATAGAGATTTTTTTTTTCAGTAAAATTATTTTTTCGTAAAATTATACATAATACAAACATAACAGTGGGACAGCCCTTTTGGAATCCAGACATCATTGATGGAATTCCACCTGGTTACTGCTGGTAGAGATTTTTTATTTCAGTAAAAGTATACATAATACAAACATAACAGTTGGGACAGCCTTTTTGGAATCCAGACATCATTGATGGAATTCCACCTGGTTACTGCTGGTAGAGATTTTTTTTTTTTTCAGTAAAAGTATACATAATACAAACATAACAGTGGGACAGCCCTTTTGGAATCCAGACATCATTGATGGAATTCCACCTGGTTACTGCTGGTAGAGATTTTTTTTTCAGTAAAATTATACATAATACAAACATAACAGTGGGACAGCCTTTTTGGAATCCAGACATCATTGATGGAATTCCACCTGGTTACTGCTGGTAGAGATTTTTATTTCAGTAAAAGTATACATAATACAAACATAACAGTTGGGACAGCCTTTTTGGAATCCAGACATCATTGATGGAATTCCACCTGGTTACTGCTGGTAGAGATTTTTTTTTTTTTTTCAGTAAAAGTATACATAATACAAACATAACAGTGGGACAGCCCTTTTGGAATCCAGACATCATTGATGGAATTCCACCTGGTTACTGCTGGTAGAGATTTTTTATTTCAGTAAAATTATACATAATACAAACATAACAGTGGGACAGCCTTTTTGGAATCCAGACATCATTGATGGAATTCCACCTGGTTACTGCTGGTAGAGATTTTTATTTCAGTAAAAGTATACATAATACAAACATAACAGTTGGGACAGCCTTTTTGGAATCCAGACATCATTGATGGAATTCCACCTGGTTACTGCTGGTAGAGATTTTTTTTTTTCAGTAAAAGTATACATAATACAAACGTAACAGTGGGACAGCCTTTTTGGAATCCAGACATCATTGATGGAATTCCACCTGGTTACTGCTGATGGTAGAGATTTTTTTTTTTATTATTTTTTTTTTCAGTAAAAGTATACATAATACAAACATAACAGTGGGACAGCCCTTTTGGAATCCAGACATCATTGATGGAATTCCACCTGGTTACTGCTGGTAGAGATTTTTTTTTTTTTTTTTTTCAGTAAAAAGTATACATAATACAAACATAACAGTGGGACAGCCTTTTTGGAATCCAGACATCATTGATGGAATTCCACCTGGTTACTGCTGGTAGAGATTTTTTTTTTTCAGTAAAAGTATACATAATACAAACATAACAGTGGGACAGCCTTTTTGGAATCCAGACATCATTGATGGAATTCCACCTGGTTACTGCTGATAGAGATTTTTTTTTTTCAGTAAAATTATACATAATACAAACATAACAGTGGGACAGCCCTTTTGGAATCCAGACATCATTGATGGAATTCCACCTGGTTACTGCTGGTAGAGATTTTTTTTTCAGTAAAAGTATACATAATACAAACATAACAGTGGGACAGCCTTTTTGGAATCCAGACATCATTGATGGAATTCCACCTGGTTACTGCTGGTAGAGATTTTTTTTTTTTTCAGTAAAAGTATACATAATACAAACATAACAGTGGGACAGCCTTTTTGGAATCCAGACATCATTGATGGAATTCCACCTGGTTACTGCTGGTAGAGATTTTTTTTTTTTTTCAGTAAAAGTATACATAATACAAACATAACAGTGGGACAGCCCTTTTGGAATCCAGACATCATTGATGGAATTCCACCTGGTTACTGCTGATAGAGATTTTTTTTTTTTTCAGTAAAAGTATACATAATACAAACATAACAGTGGGACAGCCTTTTTGGAATCCAGACATCATTGATGGAATTCCACCTGGTTACTGCTGGTAGAGATTTTTTTTTTTTCAGTAAAAGTATACATAATACAAACATAACAGTGGGACAGCCTTTTTGGAATCCAGACATCATTGATGGAATTCCACCTGGTTACTGCTGATGGTAGAGATTTTTTTTCAGTAAAAAGTATACATAATACAAACATAACAGATGGGACAGCCTTTTTGGAATCCAGACATCATTGATGGAATTCCACCTGGTTAGTGCTGATGGTAGAGATTTTTTTGCAGTAAAAAGTATACATAATACAAACATAACAGTTGGGACAGCCTTTTTGGAATCCAGACATCATTGATGGAATTCCACCTGGTTACTGCTGGTAGAGATTTTTATTTCAGTAAAAGTATACATAATACAAACATAACAGTTGGGACAGCCTTTTTGGAATCCAGACATCATTGATGGAATTCCACCTGGTTACTGCTGGTAGAGATTTTTTTTTTTTCAGTAAAAGTATACATAATACAAACATAACAGTGGGACAGCCTTTTTGGAATCCAGACATCATTGATGGAATTCCACCTGGTTACTGCTGGTAGAGATTTTTTTTTTCAGTAAAAGTATACATAATACAAACATAACAGTGGGACAGCCTTTTTGGAATCCAGACATCATTGATGGAATTCCACCTGGTTACTGCTGGTACAGAGTTTTTTTTCAGTAAAATTATTTTTTCAGTAAAATTATACATAATACAAACATAACAGTGGGACAGCCTTTTTGGAATCCAGACATCATTGATGGAATTCCACCTGGTTACTGCTGATAGAGATTTTTTTTTTTCAGTAAAATTATTTTTCGTAAAATTATACATAATACAAACATAACAGTGGGACAGCCCTTTTGGAATCCAGACATCATTGATGGAATTCCACCTGGTTACTGCTGGTAGAGATTTTTATTTCAGTAAAAGTATACATAATACAAACATAACAGTTGGGACAGCCTTTTTGGAATCCAGACATCATTGATGGAATTCCACCTGGTTACTGCTGGTAGAGATTTTTTTTTTCAGTAAAAGTATACATAATACAAACATAACAGTGGGACAGCCTTTTTGGAATCCAGACATCATTGATGGAATTCCACCTGGTTACTGCTGGTAGAGATTTTTTTTTTTCAGTAAAAGTATACATAATACAAACATAACAGTGGGACAGCCTTTTTGGAATCCAGACATCATTGATGGAATTCCACCTGGTTACTGCTGATGGTAGAGATTTTTTTTTTTTATTTTTTTTTCAGTAAAAAGTATACATAATACAAACATAACAGTGGGACAGCCTTTTTGGAATCCAGACATCATTGATGGAATTCCACCTGGTTACTGCTGGTAGAGATTTTTTTTTTCAGTAAAAGTATACATAATACAAACATAACAGTGGGACAGCCTTTTTGGAATCCAGACATCATTGATGGAATTCCACCTGGTTACTGCTGGTAGAGATTTTTTTTTTCAGTAAAATTATACATAATACAAACATAACAGTGGGACAGCCCTTTTGGAATCCAGACATCATTGATGGAATTCCACCTGGTTACTGCTGGTAGAGATTTTTATTTCAGTAAAAGTATACATAATACAAACATAACAGTGGGACAGCCTTTTTGGAATCCAGACATCATTGATGGAATTCCACCTGGTTACTGCTGGTAGAGATTTTTTTTTTTTTCAGTAAAAGTATACATAATACAAACATAACAGTGGGACAGCCTTTTTGGAATCCAGACATCATTGATGGAATTCCACCTGGTTACTGCTGGTAGAGATTTTTTTTTTTTTCAGTAAAAGTATACATAATACAAACATAACAGTGGGACAGCCCTTTTGGAATCCAGACATCATTGATGGAATTCCACCTGGTTACTGCTGGTAGAGATTTTTTTTTTTTTCAGTAAAAGTATACATAATACAAACATAACAGTGGGACAGCCTTTTTGGAATCCAGACATCATTGATGGAATTCCACCTGGTTACTGCTGGTAGAGATTTTTTTTTTTTTCAGTAAAAGTATACATAATACAAACATAACAGTTGGGACAGCCTTTTTGGAATCCAGACATCATTGATGGAATTCCACCTGGTTACTGCTGGTAGAGATTTTTTTTTTTTTTCAGTAAAAGTATACATAATACAAACATAACAGTGGGACAGCCCTTTTGGAATCCAGACATCATTGATGGAATTCCACCTGGTTACTGCTGGTAGAGATTTTTTATTTCAGTAAAAGTATACATAATACAAACATAACAGTGGGACAGCCTTTTTGGAATCCAGACATCATTGATGGAATTCCACCTGGTTACTGCTGGTAGAGATTTTTTTTTTTTCAGTAAAAGTATACATAATACAAACATAACAGTGGGACAGCCCTTTTGGAATCCAGACATCATTGATGGAATTCCACCTGGTTACTGCTGGTAGAGATTTTTTTTTTCAGTAAAAGTATACATAATACAAACATAACAGTGGGACAGCCTTTTTGGAATCCAGACATCATTGATGGAATTCCACCTGGTTACTGCTGGTAGAGATTTTTTTTTTCAGTAAAAGTATACATAATACAAACATAACAGTGGGACAGCCTTTTTGGAATCCAGACATCATTGATGGAATTCCACCTGGTTACTGCTGGTACAGAGTTTTTTTTCAGTAAAATTATTTTTTCAGTAAAATTATACATAATACAAACATAACAGTGGGACAGCCTTTTTGGAATCCAGACATCATTGATGGAATTCCACCTGGTTACTGCCTATGGTAGAGATTTTTTTTCAGTAAAAAGTATACATAATACAAACATAACAGTTGGGACAGCCTTTTTGGAATCCAGACATCATTGATGGAATTCCACCTGGTTACTGCTGGTAGAGATTTTTATTTCAGTAAAAGTATACATAATACAAACATAACAGTGGGACAGCCTTTTTGGAATCCAGACATCATTGATGGAATTCCACCTGGTTACTGCTGGTAGAGATTTTTTTTTTTTTTCAGTAAAAGTATACATAATACAAACATAACAGTTGGGACAGCCTTTTTGGAATCCAGACATCATTGATGGAATTCCACCTGGTTACTGCTGGTAGAGATTTTTTTTTTTTTCAGTAAAAGTATACATAATACAAACAAAACAGTGGGACAGCCTTTTTGGAATCCAGACATCATTGATGGAATTCCACCTGGTTACTGCTGATGGTAGAGATTTTTTTTTCAGTAAAAAGTATACATAATACAAACATAACAGTGGGACAGCCTTTTTGGAATCCAGACATCATTGATGGAATTCCACCTGGTTACTGCTGATGGTAGAGATTTTTTTTTCAGTAAAAAGTATACATAATACAAACATAACAGTTGGGACAGCCTTTTTGGAATCCAGACATCATTGATGGAATTCCACCTGGTTACTGCTGGTAGAGATTTTTATTTCAGTAAAATTATACATAATACAAACATAACAGTTGGGACAGCCTTTTTGGAATCCAGACATCATTGATGGAATTCCACCTGGTTACTGCTGGTAGAGATTTTTTTTTTTTTTCAGTAAAAGTATACATAATACAAACATAACAGTGGGACAGCCCTTTTGGAATCCAGACATCATTGATGGAATTCCACCTGGTTACTGCTGGTAGAGATTTTTTATTTCAGTAAAATTATACATAATACAAACATAACAGTGGGACTGCCTTTTTGGAATCCAGACATCATTGATGGAATTCCACCTGGTTACTGCTGGTAGAGATTTTTTTTCAGTAAAAAGTATACATAATACAAACATAACAGATGGGACAGCCTTTTTGGAATCCAGACATCATTGATGGAATTCCACCTGGTTACTGCCTATGGTAGAGATTTTTTTTTTTTCAGTAAAAAGTATACATAATACAAAAATAACAGTTGGGACAGCCTTTTTGGAATCCAGACATCATTGATGGAATTCCACCTGGTTACTGCTGGTAGAGATTTTTTTTTTCAGTAAAAGTATACATAATACAAACATAACAGTGGGACAGCCTTTTTGGAATCCAGACATCATTGATGGAATTCCACCTGGTTACTGCTGGTAGAGATTTTTTTTTCAGTAAAAGTATACATAATACAAACATAACAGTGGGACAGCCCTTTTGGAATCCAGACATCATTGATGGAATTCCACCTGGTTACTGCTGATAGAGATTTTTTTTTCAGTAAAATTATTTTTTCAGTAAAATTATACATAATACAAACATAACAGTGGGACAGCCTTTTTGGAATCCAGACATCTTTGATGGAATTCCACCTGGTTACTGCTGATAGAGATTTTTTTTTTCAGTAAAATTATTTTTTCGTAAAATTATACATAATACAAACATAACAGTGGGACAGCCCTTTTGGAATCCAGACATCATTGATGGAATTCCACCTGGTTACTGCTGGTAGAGATTTTTATTTCAGTAAAAGTATACATAATACAAACATAACAGTGGGACAGCCTTTTTGGAATCCAGACATCATTGATGGAATTCCACCTGGTTACTGCTGGTAGAGATTTTTATTTCAGTAAAAGTATACATAATACAAACATAACAGTGGGACAGCCTTTTTGGAATCCAGACATCATTGATGGAATTCCACCTGGTTACTGCTGGTAGAGATTTTTTTTTTTTTTTTCAGTAAAAGTATACATAATACAAACATAACAGTTGGGACAGCCTTTTTGGAATCCAGACATCATTGATGGAATTCCACCTGGTTACTGCTGGTAGAGATTTTTTTTTTTTTCAGTAAAAGTATACATAATACAAACAACAGTGGGACAGCCTTTTTGGAATCCAGACATCATTGATGGAATTCCACCTGGTTACTGCTGATGGTAGAGATTTTTTTTTCAGTAAAAAGTATACATAATACAAACATAACAGATGGGACAGCCTTTTTGGAATCCAGACATCATTGATGGAATTCCACCTGGTTACTGCTGATGGTAGAGATTTTTTTTCAGTAAAAAGTATACATAATACAAACATAACAGTTGGGACAGCCTTTTTGGAATCCAGACATCATTGATGGAATTCCACCTGGTTACTGCTGGTAGAGATTTTTTTTTCAGTAAAAGTATACATAATACAAACATAACAGTGGGACAGCCTTTTTGGAATCCAGACATCATTGATGGAATTCCACCTGGTTACTGCCTATGGTAGAGATTTTTTTTTCAGTAAAAAGTATACATAATACAAACATAACAGTTGGGACAGCCTTTTTGGAATCCAGACATCATTGATGGAATTCCACCTGGTTACTGCTGGTAGAGATTTTTTATTTCAGTAAAAGTATACATAATACAAACATAACAGTGGGACAGCCTTTTTGGAATCCAGACATCATTGATGGAATTCCACCTGGTTACTGCTGGTAGAGATTTTTTTTTTCAGTAAAAGTATACATAATACAAACATAACAGTGGGACAGCCCTTTTGGAATCCAGACATCATTGATGGAATTCCACCTGGTTACTGCTGGTAGAGATTTTTTTTCAGTAAATTATTTTTCAGTAAAATTATACATAATACAAACATAACAGTGGGACAGCCTTTTTGGAATCCAGACATCATTGATGGAATTCCACCTGGTTACTGCTGGTAGAGATTTTTTTTTTCAGTAAAATATTTTTTCGTAAAATTATACATAATACAAACATAACAGTGGGACAGCCCTTTTGGAATCCAGACATCATTGATGGAATTCCACCTGGTTACTGCTGGTAGAGATTTTTTTTTCAGTAAAAGTATACATAATACAAACATAACAGATGGGACAGCCTTTTTGGAATCCAGACATCATTGATGGAATTCCACCTGGTTACTGCCTATGGTAGAGATTTTTTTTCAGTAAAAAGTATACATAATACAAACATAACAGTTGGGACAGCCTTTTTGGAATCCAGACATCATTGATGGAATTCCACCTGGTTACTGCTGGTAGAGATTTTTATTTCAGTAAAAGTATACATAATACAAACATAACAGTGGGACAGCCTTTTTGGAATCCAGACATCATTGATGGAATTCCACCTGGTTACTGCTGGTAGAGATTTTTTTTTTTTCAGTAAAAGTATACATAATACAAACAACAGTGGGACAGCCTTTTTGGAATCCAGACATCATTGATGGAATTCCACCTGGTTACTGCTGATGGTAGAGATTTTTTTTCAGTAAAAAGTATACATAATACAAACATAACAGATGGGACAGCCTTTTTGGAATC
>JAMKFB010000213.1:0-57535 GCA_036247105.1 Cirrhinus mrigala
TTAAGATTGTCTTACTAAAGAATAATTAGTATATTAAGTACAAAATTAGAGTGTGAAAATAGAGCACTTTATGGAACTGCACATTTTTTTCACCTGGTGTTACACAGTGCATGGTCATACACTTATTATATTACTTGACCATCGCGGCGCTGCCTTCACTGACGTTTAGCATTTTTATAGAAATCATTCAGTTGGAAAACATAGCTACAATTCTACACTGAGAGCGTAATTCGTATGTATTTTACGTAAAAAGTGGTTCTATAAAACGTACATTTACTTATGTTTTTCCAGACACTAAAACGTATAATATTGACGTATTTACTGTACAGCATCTAAACGTACAAATGCTTAAGTATTTTCAGCATTTAAACATACAATGCTGACGTATTGACAACACCTAAAAACGAATCCGTATGAATATTAAAATCGCAGTATTAATTTCATTATTATTGTTTTTAGTTGTCCTTATGTTTTCAGCTGCATTGTTAAATTGTTTACTCAATATGAAATATCATTTCGTTCTGTTCTGTTTTTTTTTTTTTTTTTTTTTTTTTGCCACCAGCTCGTTTCCAATATACATAATGTTAAACAATATAATGTTACTATAAACCCTTAAAATAATTAACGTTTCTGCAATCGTTTAACCATTCATGTAATAATTTTTGTTTGCCGTGGTCAATGACAAACATCCTTTACACAGAGTGTGCGTTAATCACGAAATCAAAAGTGAAAGTAAGTAGCGCAAAAACGATTTCAATACTCTGCATATTGATAGCGCGGAAACTATATACAATATTAAAATGTTTCGTGGCGCAAGCGGTAAGAAAAAAAGGAAAAAGCAAAATCTAGCTCAACTGAATATCGCTCCAATTTTGTGATTGGCTGTTAGGCTATGTAGTGTTGGGCCAGGGTGGGCCAAGATTCTGATTGGGTGGGCCAATTTCTTGTCTTGTGCGTTAACCAGGAACATACTCCCGGATGCGTTTTTGGAACCAGCATACCTCGAGTAAGCAAGTTTTGGGTTAATCAACCGAGAGTTCGGGGTTTAGTAGATGGTAAGTTAACCTTGCTTTTTGGAATACACCCCAGAACTGACATGTAACTAGTAACATAAAAATAGGGAAAAATATTGAATACTAATGTAGAAATATGTATAAATTGTGTTGCTAACTGTTCAAAATCCCAAAAAATTTCAGGTTTAAATTCAATTAGTAATGTTGTAGTTTGGGCATCACCGCCATTGTGATTTGTGTGTGGACAGTAAAATTGTCATTGCAATGTGGCCAAGTTGTGTTTTGTATTTTATTTTTTGAAACATCCAGTTCTACAGATATATATATATATATATATATACACGCACACACACGCGCACACACACACACACAGGTAAATGGTAAGCATTTTCAGAATGTTTGTAAAATGTTTGTTACATTTGTTAATGTAAAAGTGTTTATATATACTGTGTAAATATTATACTGTGTGCATTATATACATTTTTAATATTATATATATTTTTCTTCTAAACTTACTTATACAGTATACTCCAGTTGATTGAATTGGACTTAAAAGTTTGTCTGCAATACATTTGGTGTTGGTCAGTACATGATAAACAATTATTTCTTGACGGCAAAATTTCCTAGTTTCCAAGAGTCTGAAATAACATTGTGTAGCATTTATGACAAATTAACATAAATGCATATAACAGAATCAAGTGTACAATGCACTGATTACTGTTACGATACTTTAGAAGGCCGAATACCTATTTAACGTACAGTGACCAAGAGAGGAGTAAAGAGCCAGAGTCATGAATTAGGATTCACTCATTCATTCATGTATTATTTACGCAAAAGGAAATGTAAAATCCTATAAAGATATTACATAAAATACAAACTGCAAGCCTGCGCAACAATAAACAATCAAAATAAAGAAAAATATGCACAGAGAGGATGCACAAAGATACAGTGGTACTTAGATCTTGCAGTGAGGTAGTTCTCAGTTCTGATAAGTCCCAATAGTTTCAGGGAAACGTCTACTTGAAATGATTGACTCGTTGTAATCCTCACACGGAGACTTGAACAGGCAGATGTCAGTAGATATGTCCTCCTTTGTGTAGTGATGCGCTGGATTTGTTATGTGCTGAATAAAACTTGAACTATTCGTGATATGTGTGTGGTTCTATAATACGGCAAATAAAACGTTTCTATGGCGATCGGTATAACAGGTGCGGAGTCGTTATAGCTTAACGTGACTAAACGCATTAGAAACCACAACATATAATATACACAGAATATTGCAACCTTTCTTTCATGATTTAAGAAACGTATCAACAATACATCCGATGATATATCAGGTCACAATATTAAGGTGAATAACAAATAAACAGCACTTACGATCGTTAATGACGCACACGAAAAAACTCAATGGGTAATCCCAACGAAATCTGAAGCAATCTCACCGCATCAGTCGATCATCCACGCGGAAAACTTCCGTCTGTTTATAATCTGTATGCTTATGACAATCCCCAGCTCGAAGGCTTCAATCAAACTCACTTGGATCGTTTATAACAGCCATTGCACATATTCTTCGTCTGTGAAGTGTTTTCATGCCATCTGCTGGACGAATTGCACATTACATTGTCCAACACATCTACAGCTACAAATATCTTTGATATAATACCAGATGAATATATTTGGAATAGAAACCTGTTTATTTACAAATCTTATCTGAATAGCCATCTTTTTGTTGTACACAAACAGCTAATTTTATAATATACTAACGTACTGTTCACTGTGCTTTTGTAACTTTACAACTGTGTAGTAAAATTCCCTTAACATCCCTTAATGTTATGCACATTGTTCCAAAAATAACTTTAAATGTTCAGTTTATTATAATTTAAATATTTATAGCAAATTTCAACTTTCTGTGTGAAGTAAAGTGTTAGTAAATGTCTGAAGTGAGCAGTCAGTCATTAGTGCTTGTATCTGCTGTGTTCAGGTTCAGGCTTTGATGCTGAATATAAGCTGCAGTGTTTCTGTATCAATCTGCTTTAAGTTTAGTGTGACTTTATCTCCACACTGACTTATGACTGACACGAGTCTGTCCTCAGTGAAGTGTCTCTTCACGCTGGAGGAGGAGTCCCGCTCATCAGCGCTGACACTTTATTGATATATATGGAGAAAATAAAAATGCTGCTTTCTGATTTGTCACTGATTGTGTTTGATGATTTCCTCTGTTGTGTCTAATAAGGTAACAGTGAGTGTCATTGGCAGCTGTGAGTCTCTCTCTCTCTTTAGGGGGCTGACAGGAGCCAGTTTCTTCAGTGTGTTTGAGGGAGCAGACGAGAAACTTGTGCTGTGCTCTGAGTTGATGAAATAGTGTGTGTTGAGCTGAAGGAGAAGATGGACAGCTGTCTGATGCTGATGTTTCTGTGTTATATGGTAAAACTCATCACCTCTGGTAGGTACATAATCAGGATCAGTAGGTTATCTATTCTTTAAAATGAGCTGAAATAATTTGCATGTAATTTTACACTTTACTACATACTATGTTTGGTATGTTCACTAATTGTCTCTCTCATATGTAGACAGTGTGAGTGTGAGGCTGGTGAATGGCAAAAATCCTTGTGCCAGTAGAGTGGAGGTTTTTGATAATGGTCAGTGGGGAACAGTGTGTAATATGTACTGGGATGTTGCTGATGCTACAGTGGTGTGTAGAGAGCTGGACTGTGGGACGGCTGTAAAAGCAACACACGGTGCTCACTTTGGACAAGGATCAGGACCAGTTTCAATGGGTTATTTGTACTGTAGTGGATCAGAGACTACACTGAAAGACTGCCATTCATACAGCCAGTTAGCACAGCATAACTGTAAACATTATGAAGATGCTGGTGTCGTCTGTTCAGGTAAGCTGCTACGAACCTCATCCTGTTATATTATCACTCTCTTTCGTAATTCACACTCAAACAATAAAATACATTTCTGTATGTTGGTGTGGACAAACTACATTAATGTCAATCTTATCAAACAGGCAATCTGTTTAATTGTTTTGATCATAATGTATTCATCCTCATTCCTAATTTGAATACAATAAACTAGAGAATCAACGTTTCATGTGTCATGTAATTTTTTTTTTTTTTATTATTCTCAATCTGATTTCATCTTATGTTATTTAATAAAGATTTTAGAATTACAGATAAAATTAGTGCAGATTACTGAAATTGAATTGTGATGAAATACAAAATTTTCAGAATTTTAATAACCGCTTTCTCTAGTGTTTCAGGTGAGTACAGATGTTTGATTAATAATCTGTCCTTATATTTCAACATCTCAGAAAAAGGACTTCGACTTGTGGACGGGTTTCACCTGTGCTCTGGTAGAGTTGAGGTGATTTATGGGAACACATGGGGTTCAGTGTGTGACGCTGCCTTTGACCAGCAGGATGCAGAGGTTGTGTGTAGAGAGCTGGACTGTGGGGCTCCTGTACAGGTGCTGGGAGCAGCTGCTTTTGGCAAAGGGAAAGGCCGTGTTTGGTCAGAGGAGATTCAGTGCAGAGGAAGTGAATCTCAGATACACGTCTTTCCACGATCGTCTTCACAGATGCACAGCTGTTCCCATAACAATGATGTGGGAGTGATCTGTTCTGGTTGAGTAGTAACATTTGGCATCTCTTTAGATAACTTGCATACCTATGTACTGTAATATACTGCTGTTGTATTGCTCTAGTTTCATGTTGTCTAAATAAGCTGTCACTTGCTTGTCCAGGTTACACAAATCTCAGACTGGTAAATGGTTCAGACTCTTGTTCTGGAAGAGTGGAGCTTCAGTATCTTGGTGAATGGGGCACAGTCTGTGATGCATGCTGGGATATGAGAGCTGCCAGTGTCCTCTGTAGACAGCTGAATTGTGGGATTGCTGTGTCTGTTGTGGGATCAGACTGGTTTGGAGAGGGAAGTGCTGAAATCAGGGCTGATGTGTTTGATTGTGACGGGAATGAAACAAAACTCTCAGAATGTTCCATCTCTTCATGGAGTCGAGCTGAATGTTCTCATAGACGAGATGTTGGAGTCATCTGCTCTGGTGAGCAAATTCACACAACACTGCAGTCATGGGTTTCACATTAAAATGACACATTTTAACAAATGTAGTATCTTTTATATAAATATTGAATGGCAAATAAATACTCTATCCAGAGAGTGAAGCTCATCTGAGGAACTGCAGCTTTTCACAAACTCTGAACTGCAGCTCCACACAACAGCTGTCAATCACAAACTTTGGTGAGAAAGTCAACATTCTTCAGAGTCTTTAGTTTTTCATGATCAGTAATGTGCTTAATGTGCACTTTTTTTTTTTTTTTTTTTTTTTCTCTCCAAATAGCAGGTCATGGGTCCATCAGGCTGGTGGGTTCTGGGGGAGACTGTGCAGGGAGGCTGGAGGTTTTTCAAAGCGGCTCATGGGGGGCAGTGTGTGATGACTCCTGGGATATTAAAGATGCCCATGTGGTGTGCAGACAGCTGCAGTGTGGAGTGGCCCTCAGTAACCAGCAGGTACCAGCCTGGTTTGGTCCTGGTTCTGGACCCATATGGCTGGATGAGGTGGAGTGTGAGGGGAATGAGACGTCCCTGTGGAGCTGCTCTTCTTCAGACTGGGGAAAACATGACTGTATACACAAGGAGGATGTAGGAGTCGTGTGCTCAGGTAAATAATAATGTAAATAATTTAATTGAAACTTTTTAATTTTAATTTTTTTTAAAAAACTACTCATTCAGGCTGCAACATGACACTACTGAATCTAAGCACAAAACACACAGCGTGATCAATGTAGCCCAATTCCCAAACCTCTAATGAGTTGGTTCTTAGTAGTGAATCAAAGACATACAGCTTACAGCTAACTTTGAGAGTTAAATCAGTGTAATTACAGACTGGATGTTTATATGACAAAGTGCAGCTAAAAATATGCATTTGATCAATATTAGCATTTTATATATATGAAAAAGTTAGGTATGTTTAAATTGGTTTAGTGTTGTTTTTATATATAAAATAATTAAGGAGCTGTAATTGTTAGGAGGAATCAGAATCATAAGAGACACAGCGAGTCTGATCTGTCAAGAGCTGAACTGTGGAAGATCTGGCAGTGAACCCATTTATTCAGAGGGACTGAAGTCCCATAATTGGCTTGATAAACTTAACTGTCGACGACATGATTCCACTTTATGGCAGTGTCCATCTTCATCCTGGGGACCAAATGACTGTGGTAAGAATGAAGTGGCCAAAATCACTTGCTCGGGTAAGAATATATTTAACTGATTTAAAATGGTTTGAAATTGTAATGTTTTATTAGTTTAAGTATGATTATTTTTTTTGTCTTTTAATTATTTTTTTTCTATTCAGTTAATTTTATATCTATTCATTTAATTTTAACATGTTTTGGTCTCAGAGGATCAAACACGTGAGTCTCCTCAGAGTCTTCTGACATGTTCTACCAGAGACAGTGTTCAAGTATGTTTATTATCGGTTTATTATCACAACTTTAAACTCTGTGGTGAGTGCTGTGCTGAAGCTGCTCAGTGCTGGTTGATGTGTGTTTTAGGTCATGTTCCTCTCAGACTGAGTGGAGGGGAGGGCCGGTGCTCTGGGAGGCTGGAGGTGTATCATAACGCTGTGTGGGGCTCAGTCTGTGATGATCATTGGGACATCAGCGATGCTCAGGTGGTCTGCAGGCAGCTGGGTTGTGGAGCAGCACTGAGGGCTGATGGGAATTCAGTCTTTGGTGCTGGTGAAGGTGTTGTGTGGATGAACAGAGTCGAGTGCAGAGGAAATGAGATTCACCTGTGGGACTGTCCTCTCTCCCTGAATAACCACACTGACTGCTCCCACAAAGAGCATGCTGGACTCACCTGTGCAGGTTACAGCAAATACTGAGAATTATTATTATTTTATTATTATAATTATTATAATTATTATTATTTTTTATTTTTTTTTTTCAGTTTTAAAATCTTTTTATATATTCAAGACAATCATGATTTTTCATGCATTTGTGTTTGTTTTGACAGATTTTCCATATTTGTCAGTGTCCACTACTCCTCCCACAACAACATCAGCTTCTCCATCTTCTCCAGCTTCTTCTCCAGTTTCTCCTCCAGTGCTCTCAACATCAGTCACTCCTCCACAAACTCATCCAGCAGAGTCCCCTCAGCGCTTGTGATTGTACTGGTAGTTGTGCTCTTACTGCTCTTAGTGCCACTGCTTATACTGATTCAGCAGAACAGAGTGATGAGGAGAGGTAGGAGAGATCCAGAGACTGTCATATTGTGTCTTATTCAGTGTGTGATCAGTCATGTGTTGTGAACTGACAGCAGGTTTGTCTGTCTACACTCACAGCTCTCTCTAAGAGGAGACCCAGGAAGACGACTGAGGCCGTTTATGAGGAGATTCAGCACAGACACAATCACTTCACTCAGAGGGGTGAGACATGAGCCATCAATCTCATTTAATACCATTAATAAGAGAGTCTGTCAGACAGTTGATGTTCATCTATTATTAGTCCAGTTAAACCTCCTGCTTCAAACCACAGAATTCCTGACAGAAAACCACAGAGCTGCAGGTGCATGGTTGTGTGTGAGTGAGTGTCTCTTCCTGTGTGTATTTTTGGAAGGCAGTGGGAAATGGGTTCATGTGTTTGATTTATGTCTTATATGCTTTATTATAATAAAAACTTCAATTACTTAAAGTAATTTGTTGTGTTGTCACTAACACAGTATTTTATGATCCTAAGCAAATGAGTATTTGGTCTGTAATGATGAACATGTTTCTGTCTGTTCTGCTCTCCTTTAACAGGGAGTCTAATCTCTGAAGAACTGCATTCTGGTTATGAAAATGCTGATGAGCTTCTCTCAAGTTAGAGAATATATTTTGGGAACACCAAGCTGACTGCACAGGGAATTTTTTTTTTTTTTTTTTTTTCTTAAAGAATATCGGGATATATATATAATATATACTGCTGTTTACTTGTATATTAACAGTCTGCTCTCCTTTTTCAGCAAAACGATTCAAGACGGTATATTATGGTGATGTCACCACTGGCAGTGGCCTAAAAGGTAAGGGACCTTTTTAACTGATCACATGAACATATTTTGGCTTTTGTATCCAAAGATATTCTGTGTTGATGTAGGCGAGATGGTGAAGGAAATCATTATGATAATATTATACTATGATAATGTCTTCACTGATGGACTGAAACCAAATCATGAAACAGGTGTTACTCTGTTATTCTAAAGTGGCATATGATTTACTTTTAAATTGAAATATTACACTATATTAAATATAGATGTTTCAGATTTGTTCTGAATGTAATGAATGTGTGTCTGTGATGAATTTGTAGAAGACACACCTGAGAGCTATGATGATGTCATGACGAGTGGACAGAACTCTGATATTTTAAATAATATACCCCTAAAATCAAGGTCATTACAGATAATGTCTTAATGGCTTGTATTTATTTTGATTCATATTGAATCAGAACAACTTTTTTTTTTTTTTTTTTTTTTTTTTCCCTCACCCTTTGCATGTTTTCGTGAGTGTCAGAGGTGTAAAAATAATCCTTCAAATGAGAGTAAGTGTTTTATAAACTTTAATTACATATTTATTTTATGTCATTCTTGATCAGAGAGAGTTGAGGAGTATGATGAGGTGATGAGTGTCAGTGCAAATGTCAAATCTTTGGGTGAGTTATTTTATCCCTTTTGTTCTCATTATATTAACATCTTTACTTTAATTTTTAATTTTTAAATTTTACTATTTGACATGATTTTGAAGATGTTTTATATAATATAACAGATTATGATCATGTGGATTCGTCGTCAAACAAAGAGGAGGTGGGAGGGGAACCTTTTGGTTCAGTGTCCACAACCACTGCCTTGGTTCAACAAATCTGAACACACAAAAGTTTGGGCAATAATGTTATTGATACGTCATGTCTCAGGTTTTATGTGTGTTTGTTTTTTGTTTTTTTTTGTTTTACACTTGCATCCTTTTTACTTGACTACTTGCCTTTTGTCTGCTGATGTATTTTCTGTATTTTTTCCAAGTGTTTAATTGTGTTAGTAATTGTGGTGCTTCTAATTAAGCAATTAAAAAGCAGTTGTAACTGATGTACACAATACACACATACACATCTTTGTTCCAATAAAATAAAACGCTTTTAGTACCAAATTATATGTGATATCTAATTATTTTAACTTACAGTGGAGTGTTTTTTCTCTTTCATGATTTTGGGGCATGAATTTCTAAATGTGATGCATGATGGGATACGCCAACCATCGAATACCGCTTTGGAACGGGATAATGTTGGGTGTAGTGTGAGTTAAAGAGACTAAGCTTAGACAGTCTTGCGCACTTACTACTTATTGTGTGCACATGCTCTTAACTGGCCAAGACTGCAAGTATTTGAGCACACCTACAGCGCAGGCTCAACAGAAGTGTGTATTAAGGGCACAGTAGAGGCTGCCTCTGTTTATCAAAATAGTCATGACTGAATTGAGTCATCTAATGAAATTCACCTGTGGGACTGTCCTCTCTCCCTGAATAACCACACTGACTGCTCCCACAAAGAGCACGCTGGACTCACCTGTGCAGGTCACAATATTACTCATTTGATCATTTTAGAATTAATAATCTTTTTCTATTCAAAACTATCATGATTTTCATGTTTTCCAGGTTTGCCAGATTTGTCAGTGTCCACTACTCCTGCCACAACAACATCAGCTTCTCCTCCAGCTCTCTCTAAGAGGAGACACAAGATGACGTCTGAGGCCGTTTATGAGGAGATTCAGCACAGACACAATCACTTCACTCAGAGGGGTGAGACATGAGCCATCAATCTCATTTAATGTGATTAATAAGAGAGTCTGTCAGACAGTTGATGTTCATCTATTATTAGTCCAGTTAAACCTCCTGCTTTAAACCACAGAGCTGCAGGTGCGTGTGTGTGTGTGTGTGTGTCAGTTAGTGTTTCTTCCAGTGTGTATTTTTAGAGAGTCATAAGCAGGGGCTCATATGTTTGTATGTGTAGATGGAGTGTGTGTGTGTGTGTGTTCCTTCCTGTGTATACTTCTGGAAGGCAGTGAAGAATGAGTTCATGTGTGTTTGCTAAGAGGCTCAACAAAAAACATTAGATTTCTGTCTCTAATGCTTTTAAAATGTAAGTAATTGACATTTTGTTGTGTTGTCACTAACACAATGCTTTATCATCCAGAGGAAAAGTAAAAATTCAGTCTGTAATGATGAACATGTTTCTGACTGTTCTGCTCTCCTTTAACAGGGAGTCTCATGTCTGAAGAACTGCATTCTGGGTATGAAGATGCTGATGAGCTGCTTTTGGGTCAGAGAGCTGAAGTATATTCAAATTACCTAAAAATTATTTTTTTTACAAACTCAAAGAAAAATATATAATATAATTCACATTTATAAAAGCACATATATAAAATATAACCTACCTAATTCACAGTGTTTTGATGCAGAAGATATGGTGAAGGAAGTCACACTGGGGTACTTTATATTTCGAATGTGTGTAATGTTTCTTGTGAAATTTGTAGAATTCTTGGGTACTTCTCATTTCGTATTTATGCATTCTTGTTTCCTTTTCTCACTACCTTTCCTTGCATCTTAGCTCCAAGTGAGCAGTGCTTTGTGCAGCGTTTCTATATCAGTTTTCCTTTAAGTTTAGTGTGACTTTATCTCCACACTGACTTATGACTGACACAAGTCTGTCCTCAGTGAAGTGTCTCTTCACGCTGGAGGAGGAGTCCCGCTCATCAGCGCTGACACTTTGATATATATGGAGAAAATAAAAATGCTGCTTTCTGATTTGTCACTGATTGTGTTTGATGATTTCCTCTGTTGTGTCTAATAAGGTAACAGTGAGTGTCATTGGCAGCTGTGAGTCTCTCTCTCTCTTTAGGGGGCTGACAGGAGCCAGTTTCTTCAGTGTGTTTGAAGGAGCAGACGAGAAACTTGTGCTGTGCTCTGAGTTGATGAAATATTGTGTGTCAGTCAAATGGAGAAGATGGACAGCTGTCTGATGCTGATGTTTCTGTGTTATATGGTAAAACTCATCACCTCTGGTAGGTACATAATCAGTGTCAGTAGTTAATCTATTCTTTAAAATTAGCTGAAATTATTTACATATGATGTTACGCTTTACTATGTTTGGTATGTTCGCTAATTGTCTCTCTCATCTGTAGACAGTGTAATTGTGAGGTTGGTGAATGGCAATAATCCCTGTGCTGGTCGAGTGGAGGTTTTTGATAAAGGTCAGTGGGGAACAGTGTGTGATGATTACTGGGATATTGATGATGCTGCAGTGGTGTGTAGAGAACTGGACTGTGGGGCGGCTGTAAAAGCAACACATACTGCTCACTTTGGACCTGGATCAGGTCCAATTTCAATGTCTGATGTACACTGTAATGGATCAGAGTCTGCACTGAAAGACTGCTATTCAGACAGCCAGTATGCAGAGGACTGTAATCATGATGAAGATGCTGGTGTCGTCTGTTCAGGTAAGCTGCTCCAAACCTCATCACATGGAGAGGATGGAGAGATGTCTGATGCTTGTTTCTGTGTTATATGGTAAAACTTATCACCTCTGGTAGGTACATACTCAGGGTCAGTAGTAATATATTCTTTAAAATTTGCTTAAATAAATTGCATGTAATCTTACATTTTACTACATACTATGTTTGGTATGTTCACTAACTGTCTCTCTCAGATGTAGACAGTGTGAGTGTGAGGTTGGTGAATGGCAAAAATCCCTGTGCTGGTCGAGTGGAGGTTCATCATAATGGCCATTGGGGAACAGTGTGTGATGTGGAGTGGGATATTGCTGATGCTGCAGTGGTGTGTAGAGAGCTGGACTGTGGGACGGCTGTAGAAGCAACATATAATGATCTCTTTGGAGCTGGATTAGGACCAATTTTAATGGCTGTTGTAAGATGCAGTGGATCAGAGACTGCACTGAAAGACTGCGATTCACTTAGCTCGTATATACCGTACTGTGATCATAGTGAAGATGCTGGTGTCGTCTGTTCAGGTAAGCTGCACAAACCTCAGCCTGTTATTACATCACTCTCTTTTATAATTCTCACTCAAGCAAAAACTTCTATATACTATGTACAAACTGCATCAATGTCACTCTCCTGTTTAACTGTTTTGTTCATAATATATTCTTCCTCATTCCTTGTATAATAAACTATGATGGAGAAAATCACCATTAAATAACATGGTTTTTCAGACAGTCTGATTTGACATTCATATTTATTTAAACGAATATTATAAAATTATGGATGTATAATAAAATTACATATATTATTAGTGCAGATTATATGAAATAATGAAAACAAAAATTGTATGACAGTTTTCTCTGTTCTAGGTGAGTAGAGATGTTTAATTAATAATCATTTATTCATGCTATGTAAACACAGGTCGTCACCCCACACTTGTTAATGGATCCCACCTGTGCTCTGGCAGATTAGAGATAATTCAGGAGAACAAACGATATACAGTGTGTGATGCTGCCTTTGACCAGCAGGATGCAGAGGTTGTGTGTAGAGAGCTGGACTGTGGGGCTCCTGTACAGGTGCTGGGAGCAGCTGCTTTTGGCAAAGGAGACGCTCAGATGTGGACACAAGAGATTCAGTGTAGAGGAGATGAATCACACATTCGACACTGTCCATTTTCAACTTTACCGAAAATAAACTGCTCCCATGATATTAACATAGGACTGACATGCTCTGGTAAAATATTTTAAACTTTTTTTGTAAAGAATACATTTACAATTGGTAAATACAAAAACTCATTTGTTTGATCACTACCACAACCTGAGATCTCTGACTATATTAAACAGAGCAGAACTAGTGAATTACTCTGATTATCTCTGTTCTCATGGTTTATTGTATGTGTCTATGTATTTGTTTTTTGTATTGGTTTTATTAAAGCCGGTGTTGTCTGTGCAGGTTACACTGATCTCAGGCTGGTAAATGGTTCAGACTCTTGTTCTGGAAGAGTGGAGCTTCGGTTCCTCAGTAAATGGGGCACAGTGTGTGATGCATGCTGGGATAGGAGAGCTGCCAGTGTCCTCTGTAGACAGCTGAATTGTGGGATTGCTGTGTCTGTTGTGGGATCAGACTGGTTTGGAGAGGGAAGTGGTGAAATCTGGGCTGATGTGTTTGATTGTGATGGGAATGAAACAAAACTCTCAGAATGTTCCATCTCTTCATGGAGTCGAGCTGAATGTTCTCACAGACGAGATGTTGGAGTCATCTGCTCTAGTGAGAGGATGTTAAATACATGAATTAGCTTGCAATCAGTGTTGTCAACTTTGCAGTTTTGTTGATTATAGATTTAGCAATTTTTTTTGTTTTCTTCAAAAATCACCTCGCAACAAATTATCTATTATTAAAATTTATCTGGCAACTTTTGCACCTTTTGAAAAGTGACAATAAAAAAACCGCACACATTTCCCTTTAAATTACACAAAAAGAGGAAACGACTGAACCACTAGCCATCCAAGCACATCAGTCTGGAGAGAGCTGTCTAGCAGTACACACATCATATGGGAATTAAGTTGCTGTTTGCAACTGTTCAAGGACATTGTATGTCAATGTACATAACCTGTAGCCCAAAAATAACAAAAGTACCTGTTTTTAACAAAAAACAGGGCAACACATTTTTACAGACTTTTCTTAAAGTGTAGCATGGCTATCAAAATATACTGCTTAAAACTTTTATTATTCAGGACATGTAGTTTTAGTAACTAAGAACTTAAAATTTAATTGTTAAAAAATGCATAACTATTCGATAATATAATTATAATTTAACCCTCTAACTCTAGCACTCTCTATTCTAATTCTATTCTTAAAAAAAAAAAAAAAAACTTGCCCTTTTAGACTTCTACTCTATTCATTTACTTACTGCTTTTTTTCTTAAAAAAAAAATTAACACTAGCTTCTCTGTTCTTTTTGTAAGGCCTCTAACGCTACATGTACTGCGTTAGGCTAACTGAGACTTGTCATAGCACTTGCATGTTATTGCTCTTCTGTTTGATTTTGATTGCTTCCATTGTCCTCTTTTGTAAGTCACTTTGGATAAAAGCATCTGCTAAATGTAAATGTAATATTAAATATTGAAATAATATTAAAAATGAAAATATCTGACCATAAAAACGTTTATATTACCTTTACTTTTATGAACAAGTCTAAATTAACATATTTCACATCCTATTTCACACCCTCACATCCCTTCCGAGAGGCCAGTCAATTTGAGCAATCTCATTATGTGCTCTATAATGACACAGTTTTGTATCAAGGTTATGTAATGATGTCATCTTGCAGTGACATCACAATGTCATTTAGCCATTAGCAACTAATCAACCTGCCTTTAGCAACTTCCCCTGAAAATTTGTTGGAAACACTGCTTGCAATATCTTAATAACATGACACATCTTTCACTCAGATTCCTCTCTGGCTCTTCATGGTCTGGTGCGGTTGTCTGGAGAGAGACAGTGTGAGGGGGAGGTGGAAGTTTTCATCCATCAGGTCTGGAGGAGAGTTCTGCTGGACTCCTGGAGTCTCACTGAATCCTCTGTGGTCTGCAGACAGCTGGGCTGTGGCTCTGTGGTGAACTTCAACGGCTCCTCTTCATCCAGTCCTGAACACAGTCATGAGTGTGTGACGGGCTTCCAGTGCTCTGGGAGTGAAGCTCATCTGGGGAACTGCCGCTCTCCACAAACTCTCAACTGCAGCTCCACACAACAGCTGTCAATCACCTGCCTTGGTGAGAACAACAACATCTGGGCAGATTCTCCATTTGTTAGTGATCAATAATGTGTTTTTCTTTCTCTGAATATCAGGTCATGGGTCCATCAGGCTGGTGGGTTCTGGGGGAGACTGTGCAGGGAGGCTGGAGGTTTTTCACAGTGGCTCATGGGGGACAGTGTGTGATGACTCCTGGGATATTAAAGATGCCCATGTGGTGTGCAGACAGCTGCAGTGTGGAGTGGCCCTCAGTAACCAGCAGGTACCAGCCTGGTTTGGTCCTGGTTCTGGACCCATATGGCTGGATGAGGTGGAGTGTGAGGGGAATGAGACGTCCCTGTGGAGCTGCTCTTTTCCAGGCTGGCGAAAACATGACTGTAATCACAAGGAGGATGTAGGAGTCGTGTGCTCAGGTAAATTAGGTGCTGTATTTTTTCTTTAAAATTAAAGTTAAAATAAGGGTTTCAGAAATAACCTTTCAACACTTTCACATGTTTATGGCAAGGTTTATCAATTCAGATATTTTAAAATGACTTTTCATTTCCATCTAGAGTTTAAAGAGATCAGGTTAACTGAGGGCTGTGAAGGAAATGTGGAGGTTTTCTATAATGGATCCTGGGGTAATGTGTGCTGGAACCAGATGGACAGAGACACAGCAAGTCTGATCTGTCAAGAGCTGAACTGTGGAAGATCTGGTGTTTTGTCTGATGCTCCAGCAAGATTGAAATCGGCTCCTAACTGGCTGGATAACATAACATGTCGACGACACGATTCCACTATATGGCAGTGTCCATCTTCACCCTGGGGTGAAAACTACTGTGATGAAGATGAAGTGGCCAAAATTATTTGCTCAGGTGAGATAATATTTAAATGATTTAATATGGTCTCAGTAGTCATATTTCCTTAAATGCCACATTTATGTGGTGAGTAAACAGATTTTTCTGCTAAACTGAACCGAGCTGGGGGGAAGAATCTTGATTGTATAATGTATAATTTCAGTGGAGGAGAGTGAAGAGTCTCCTCGGAGTCGTCTGACATGTTCAGCATCACCTCACCAGAGACAGTGTTCAAGTAAGTTTCCTGATAATACATTAGTTAATGTTTCTTAGTGTAAGCCTGTATTTGCCTCATATATTATCTGAGCACTGTATTTTGTGCATTTAAAATCAGTGCATTTAAATTTGCTTTTAAAACCCTATCTTCAGTTTTAGTCTGTCTTGTTGTAAATGTTGTGCTGAAGGTGGTCAGTGCTGGTTGATTTGTATGTTTTAGATCATGTTCCTCTCAGACTGAGTGGAGGGGAGGGCCGGTGCTCTGGGAGGCTGGAGGTGTATCATAACGCTGTGTGGGGCTCAGTCTGTGATGATCAGTGGGACATCAGCGATGCTCAGGTGGTCTGCAGGCAGCTGGGTTGTGGAGCAGCACTGAGGGCTGATAGGAATTCAGTCTTTGGTGCTGGTGAAGGTGTTGTGTGGATGAACAGAGTCGAGTGCAGAGGGAATGAGATTCACCTGTGGGACTGTCCTCTCTCCCTGAATAACCACACTGACTGCTCCCACAAAGAGCACGCTGGACTCACCTGTGCAGGTCACAGTGAACACTCAGGAATAATATCCATTTTAAAATCATTTTAGAGTGTATAATAATATATAATATTTGTACATTCAATATATTTGCATGAACTGAATATCAGCATTTTTTTTTTTTTTTTTTTTTTTTTTCCAGATTTGTCAGTGTCTACTCCTGCCACAACATCAGCTTCTCCTCCAGTGCGCTCAACATCAGTCACTCCTCCACAAACTCTTCCGGTCCCCCCAGTGTTTGTGATTGTACTGGTAGTTGTGCTCTTACTGCTTTTAGTGCCACTGCTTATACTGATTCAGCAGAACAGAGTGATGAGGAGAGGTAGGAGAGATCCAGAGACTGTCATATTGTGTCTTATTCAGTGTGTGATCAGTCATGTGTTGTGAACTGACAGCAGGTTTGTCTGTCTACACTCACAGCTCTCTCTAAGAGGAGACAGAGGACGACGACTGAGGCCGTTTATGAGGAGATTCAGCACACGCCCACTAATATTCACAGTCTCTTCACTCAGAAAGGTGAGTAAGTGTAATAATGTTGGATTTGTAGTGATCAACATAATCACTTTATTCAGAGGGATGAGTGGAATAAATCACATTGACTATTTTGTGGGACCTTGTGTGTTATTTAAAATAGTGTTAGTGTTGAATGAGTGAAAGAAAGTGGGGGTTTTGGTTGATTTGTGATTGTGAATGTATCTGATAGTTTTACTCCATAACAGGAAGTGTCTTTGCTGAAGAACAGCATTCTGGGTGTGATGATGTTAATGAGGTTAGAGGACTTAAGTAATGTTACCCGCTACAGTCTTATGGGTCCTAGATCACATCATGTCCAAAAAGATTTTGTTTACTGAAAGTTTTTCAGAGAACAATTAGCATGTTGTTAAACAACAGTACAATCTATTGAACACACTGTGCTTCAGTCCCTCACGGCCTCATTTTCATTCTTGTCAAAAAATAACTGCCCCTGACTAAGGTCTTTTCTTTCCTTGTTTTTAACTCATTTAGAAGAGCAACAAATCACACCAGAGAACTATGATGATCTGATGACTGCAGGAGTGAGACATCATGCTGCAGGTTTATTTCTATCATTATTTCAGCATGTTTAACACTATATATAGGCATTTTAATTGATTGATTGTGTTTCATTTTTCTTTTTCTCTTTTTTGTTGTTGTAGATGACTTACCAGAAAACTATGATGATGTTGTCATCATACGACAGTTCTCCAATGATAAAGCAGGGGTGGGTTTCAATTTACACCCTTCTAGATTGGTACAGGGTATTTTATTTCTTATTTTTCTTCAAATTATTGTGCCATATAAAGTATGTAGTTCAGTGGTCTCCAAACCTGCTCCTGGAGGGCCAGTATTCTGCAGAGTTTAGCTCCATTTTGTCTCAAACATGCCTGTCTGGAAACTTCTATTAACTCCGAAGACCTTGATCAACTGGTTCAGGTGTGTTTAACTGGGCTTAGAACTAAACTGTGCATGAATGTGGCCCTCCAAGAACAGGATTGGACACTCCTGATATAGTCTGTCTGTTCATGTAATTAATAATAGCCACATTTATATCAGAGGGTGTTCATGATGTGAAGAATGTCAGAGAGTATATGAGTGACATGTTTGGTATGTTATTAACACTTTTGTTTGATCTTTATAATCACTTTATATTATCAATTTCTTTTGTCATGAAAACTCATTTACTGATAATATAGTTTATTATAATGCATTTTGACGTATGTATTGATACATAAATTTGTTCTTGTTTTCCAATAACAGACTATGATGATGTGGAGGAGGGTCCAGGAAAACAGACAGGAACTGTATAACTCAAACCACACCCACTGCCTCAAATCCTGTTAAAGCTTTTAAAGTTTTAGTGACCTTACTATATAAGTTTCAGCTGCAATCTAAGAGTGTTTTGTTACATTCTGTACTGAAATATTTGCAGTTTTAGAAAAGAATGCTTTGCTTTCATGACCTTATGTTTTACACTTAAGGCCTTTTTACTTGACTACTTGCCTTTTGTCTGCTGATGTATTTTCTATATTTGTTCCAAGTGTTTAATTGTGTTAGTAATTGTGGTGCTTCTAATTAAGCAATTAAAAAGCAGTTGTAACTGATGTACACAACACACACATACACATCTTTGTTCCAATAAAATGTATAACACTTTTAGTACCAAATTATATGTGATATCTAATTATTTTAACTTACAGTGGAATGTTTTTCTCTATTTTATGATTTCGGGGCATGAGTTTCTAAACATGATGCATGATGGGATACGCCAACCATCGAATACCTCTTTGGAACGGGATAATGTTGGGTGTAGTGTGAGTTAAAGAGACTAAGCTTAGACAGTCTTGCGCACTTACTACTTATTGTTTGCACATGCTCTTAACTGGCCAAGACTGCAAGTATTTGAACACACCTTCAGCGCAGGCTCAACAGAAGTGTGTATTAAGGGCACAGTAGAGGCTGCCTCTGTTTATCAAAATAAAGACATGACTGAATTGAGTCATCTAATGAGATTCACCTGTGGGACTGTTCTCTCTCCCTGAATAACCACACTGACTTCTCCCACAAAGAGCACACTGGACTCACCTGTGCAGGTCACAATATAACTCATTTGATCATTTTAGAATTAATAATCTTTTTGTATTCAAAACTGTCATTGTTTTCGTGTTTTCCAGATTTGTCAGTGTCCACTACTTCTGCCACAACAACATCAGCTTCTCCTCCAGCTCTCTCTAAGAGGAGACACAGAATGACGTCTGTGGCCATTTATGAGGAGATTCAGCACAGACACAATCACTTCACTCAGAGGGGTGAGAGATGAGCCATGAAATTTATTTAATATTATTATTATTAAGAGAGTCTGTTAGACAGTTGTTCATCTGTTATTAGTCCAGTTAAACCTCCTGCTTCAAACCACAGAATTCCTGACAGAAAACCACAGAGCTGCAGGTGCATGTTTAGGTGAGTGTGTTTGTGTCAGTTAGTGTTTCTTCCAGTGTGTATTTTTAGAGTCATAAGCAGGGGCTCATATGTTTGTATGTGTAGGTGAAGGAGTGTGTGTGTGTGTGTGTTCCTTCCTGTGTATATTTCTGGAAGGCAGCGAAGAATGAGTTAATGTGTGTTTGCTAAGAGGCTCAACAAAAAGCATTGGATTTCTGTCTCTAATGCTTTTAAAATGTAATTGACATTTTGTTGTGTTGTCACTAACGCAATGCTTTATCATCCAGAGGAAAATAATTTAAAAATTCAGTCTGTAATGATGAACATGTTTCTGTCTGTTCTGCTCTTCTTTAACAGGGAGTCTCATCTCTGAAGAACTGCATTCTGGGTATGAAGATGCTGATGAGCTTCTCTCAGGTTAGAGAGCTGAAGTATATTCAAATGAATAGCTAAAATAATTCATTTTATTTACAAACTCAAATAAAAATATATAATTTAATTCGCATTTATAAAATCACACATATAAAATATAACCTACCTAATTCACAGTGTTTTGATGCAGAAGATATGGTAAAGGAAGTCACACTGGGGTACTTTATATTTCGAATGTGTGTAATGTTTCTTGTGAAATTTGTAGAAATCTTGGGTGCATTCTTGTTTCCTTTTCTCACTACCTTTCCTCGCATCCTTAGCCCCAAGTGAGCAGTGCTTCGTGCAGTGTTTCTGTATAAATTTTCCTTTGTTTAGTGTGACTTTATCTCCACACTGACTTATGACTGACACGAGTCTGTCCTCAGTGAAGTGTCTCTTCGTGCTGGAGGAGGAGTCCCGCTCATCAGCGCTGACACTTTATTGATATATATGGAGAAAATAAAAATGCTGCTTTCTGATTTGTCACTGATTGTGTTTGATGATTTCCTCTGTTGTGTCTAATAAGGTAACAGTGAGTGTCATTGGCAGCTGTGAGTCTCTCTCTCTCTTTAGGGGGCTGACAGGAGCCAGTTTCTTCAGTGTGTTTGAGGGAGCAGACGAGAAACTTGTGCTGTGCTCTGAGCAGATTAAATAGTGGATTCTGAGCAGGGAGATAATGGGTAATCTATTCTAAATTTAAATGATAATTTTCTGAAATAATTCACATCTGCATTTACTTCATACTATGTTTGGTATATTGCATTTATGACATACCCTCTCTTAAATGTGTAGAAAGTATGCAAGTGATGTTGGTGAATGGCAGTAATCCCTGTGCTGGTCGAGTGGAGGTTCATCAAAATGGTCAATGGGGAACAGTGTGTGATTGGGGTTGGGATATTGCTGATGCTGCAGTAGTTTGTAGAGAACTGGGTTGTGGGACGGCTGTAGAAGCAACATTTAATGCTTACTTTGGACCTGGATCTGGACCAGTTTCGATGGCCTTTGTAAACTGTAATGGATCAGAGACTGCACTGAAAGACTGCAGTTCAGAGAATGTGACTGCATGGTACTGTAAACATAGTGAAGATGCTGGTGTTGTCTGTTCAGGTAAGCTGCTCCAAACCTCAGCCTGTTACTACATCACTTTCTTTCAATTCTCACTCAAGCAATAACATACTTCTAAATGCTGATGTGTGGAACATCTTGCATCAGTATCAGTCTTATGAAAAATTTATGTTTAATTGTTTTGTTCATAATAATATATTAATCATCATTCCTTATTTTTGTATAATATTATGGAGAGAATCATCATTATACAGTGTATATCATGTCTTTTATTCAGACAGTCTGATTACATTGTTTATATAGTGAAGACTATAAATGTATATAAATCACAGATGGAAGTTAATGATAGAAATACTCCAGATTAAGTGAATTAATATAATGCAAAATGTCAACATTTAATGACATTTTTCTCTAGAGATCCAGGTAAGTAGACATGTTTAAATAATTATTGTCTTTACAATTAATAAAATAAAAATTAACATGAATTAATTTACTCTAGCGCTAGATATCAGTAAAGTAACACCGCAATAAAATAAAGAAAGGATCAATATGTGGGTAAATCTACATGTAAATCTGCCTTAACCTTTTGACGCATACAAAATACAACATTGAATTATTGAACATATACACATTTTTGAACAATTACAATTTAAGCATTTTTTATTAGCTAATAAAATAGCAAAGCTACACATTCTAAACAATTTTAAACAGTGTAGTAGTATTTAGTTAGTATTCTACACTGTAAGCACAGTCTACTTTGCTAATATGAAAAAAAAAAAAAAAAAAAAAATCCGTATTGATTTTTCAGTTTATTTTTTTACCTGCATTTTAAATTATGCATAATATTTTATTTTTTCTCGGGTTACAGCGGGTAATGGATAATGTCCTGGAAAAGTACTAGTAGCTTTTCCATTTTTCTAGATATTTTTCTTCAGTGTACTAACTGATCAACAATCACACGTACAAGCTACTAAAAAGGTGTATCATAAATGAAATTTTAAATTATTCAGTTATTACAAGTACCAGCTAACTTAACTCATGTGATGTGTGTACTGCTACACATCTTTGGTTTCCTCTCTTTGTGTGATTTAGAGGGAATGTGTGCCTTTTTATTATTTGAGTCACTTATCACTATTTGAGTCACATTTGAAACACATTTCAGTCGCTAAAAGTTGCCAAATAAAAAAAAAAAAAAGCTAAATTTGATGCTAGTTGCTTTTTAAAGAAAACGTTGCTCAGAAAAGTTGTTAAATTTAGCAACAAAATTGCTAAATTTGCAACACGACGGAGACGGTCAGTGCTTGTCATGTATCATGACTATTAAATGTTTTTAACCACATAATGTTTATTTAAGGTTTCCAAAATTTAAATATGCATAAGTACTAGCAAATTTATATTTTGTAAAATACCAACCCAACATACACACTGATGTCTATGAAAGTGGTAACAATGAGCCTTTTCAACAATCAGTAGTCGGTAACAGTGGAAGTCAGTAACGAAAGAACGCATGACAGAGGACTGTAACTGAAGGTCTGAAGTGAATGTAACCAAAAAACAAAGAACAGAACAAAACAAAAAATCGTCAACAGCAAGCTGGCTAGCGTGGCAACATCGCGACCCCCGTCCTCATCAACACCGCAGTCTTTAATAGCCCCGCATGATGAGCCTCAGGTGGAAAGACACGCTCACAACAACCACCATACCTGCAAACCAAAAGAAAAAGAAAAACAGGCCCAGCACCCGCTGGGACGTAACACTTTTTTCTGAGTAAGCCATAAGCGACGCCATGAAGGACTCTAACTTCCGTTTGGGTGCATTTGTGTTCCAGTCTACATAGAAATCCATGTTAAATCAGGGTAAAAAAGCTCAGCTCAATTGGAACTTTTTCAGTATAACTAAATATAAAAATGTGCTTAGGTTTAACATTATATTATATAATGTAAACATAATTTGACTAGAAACAAAACTCTGATGTGGGAGTGATATGTTGAGTATAAACTCATCTCTTTAGATACATTACATGCATAATGTACTGTTGAATTGCTTAATTATGGTGACTCTCATTTTATAAGTTGTCAATTGTTTTCCAGATTACACTGATCTCAGACTGGTAAATGGCTCAAATTCCTGTTCTGGTCGAGTTGAACGTGAGTACTTCAGTAAATGGGGTACAGTGTGTGATGCATGCTGGGATATGAGAGCTGCCAGTGTCCTCTGTAGACAGTTGAATTGTGGGATTGCTGTGTCTGTTGTGGGATCAGACTGGTTTGGAGAGGGAAGTGGTGAAATCTGGGCTGATGTGTTTGATTGTGACGGGAATGAAACAAAACTCTCAGAATGTTCCATCTCTTCATGGAGTCGAGCTGAATGTTCTCATAGACGAGATGTTGGAGTCATCTGCTCTAGTGAGGGGATTTCACTGAACAAATGTTATAAAATACCTATTACATAGGTATATCTTGGAATATCTTAATAAAATGCCACATCTTTGACTCAGATTCGTCTCTGGCTCTTCATGACGGTCTGGTGCGGTTGTCTGGAGAGAGACAGTGTGAGGGGGAGGTGGAAGTTTTCATCCATCAGGTCTGGAGGAGAGTTCTGCTGGACTCCTGGAGTCTCACTGAATCCTCTGTGGTCTGCAGACAGCTGGGCTGTGGCTCTGTGGTGAACTTCAACGGCTCCTCTTCATTCAGTCCTGAACACAGTCATGAGTGTGTGACGGGCTTCCAGTGCTCTGGGAGTGAAGCTCATCTGGGGAACTGCAGCTCTCCACAAACTCTCAACTGCAGCTCCACACAACAGCTGTCAATCACCTGCCTTGGTGAGAACAACAACATCTGGGCAAATTCTTCAGTTGTTAGTGATCAATAATGTGTTTTTCTTTCTCCAAATATCAGGTCGTAGGTCCATCAGGCTGGTGTGTTCTGGGGGAGACTGTGCAGGGAGGCTGGAGGTTTTTCACAGCGGCTCATGGGGGACAGTGTGTGATGACTCCTGGGATATTAAAGATGCCCATGTGGTGTGCAGACAGCTGCAGTGTGGAGTGGCCCTCAGTAACCAGCAGGTACCAGCCTGGTTTGGTCCTGGTTCTGGACCCATATGGCTGGATGAGGTGGAGTGTGAGGGGAATGAGACGTCCCTGTGGAGCTGCTCTTCTCCAGGATGGGGAAAACATGACTGTAAACACAAGGAGGATGTAGGAGTTGTGTGCTCAGGTAAATATGCTGGTTTTTAAGTTAAAATAAAAATAAAATAATATAATCTACATAACATATTTATATGTGCGTAATGGCCAAATTTCAGTTTTGGTGTTTTAAAATTACTCTTCATATCTAGAGTTTAAAGAGATCAGGTTAACTGAGGGCTGTGAAGGGAATGTGGAGGTTTTCTACAATGGATCCTGGGGAAATGTGTGCTGGAACAATATGGACAGAGAAACAGCGAGTCTGATCTGTCAAGAGCTGAACTGTGGAAGATCTGGCAGTGAACCCAGATATTCAGTGGGACTGCAATCTTATAACTGGCTGGATCATTTTAAATGTCGACGACGTGATTCCACTTTATGGCAGTGTCCATCTTCACCCTGGGGACAGAATGTCTGTAATGAAAATGAGGTGGCTACAATCACCTGCTCAGGTAAGTTGTTTAAATATTTTAATATGGTCTCAATAGTCATATTTCCTTAAACGTTTCTGCAAAACTACACTAAGCTGATAGGAAGCATCAGTTCCCTTAATTGTAATGTGTTTTAATTTTAGAGGAGGAAACTCCTGAGTCTCCTCGGAGTCGTCTGACATTTTCAGAATCTTACCAGAGACAGTGTTCAAGTAAGTTTCCTGATAATAAATCTGTTAAATGTTTGTTAGTGTAAGCCTATTTCCTGATTAAAAACAAAACTCCAGCTTCAGTTTCAGAATGTGTTTTATTGTAAATGGTGTGATTATCAGTGATGGTTTGTGTTTTAGATCATGTTCCTCTCAGACTGAGTGGAGGGGAGGGCCGGTGCTCTGGGAGGCTGGAGGTGTATCATAACGCTGTGTGGGGCTCAGTCTGTGACGATCAGTGGGACCTCAGCGATGCTCAGGTGGTCTGCAGGCAGCTGGGTTGTGGAGCAGCACTGAGGGCTGATAGGAATTCAGTCTTTGGTGCTGGTGAAGGTGTTGTGTGGATGAACAGAGTCGAGTGCAGAGGGAATGAAATTCACCTGTGGGACTGTCCTCTCTCCCTGAAAAACCACACTGACTGCTCCCACAAAGAGCACGCTGGACTCACCTGTGCAGGTCACGGCGAAACACTGAGGAGTATTAATTATTTTTAGACCATTTTAGAATGTATAATATTGGTATATTCAGAACATTAATGCTCTTGAATGTGTTTGTGTCTGTTTTTACAGATTTGTCAGTGTCGACTACTCCTGCCACAACAATATCAGTTTCTCCTCCAGTGCGCTCAACATCAGTCACTCCTCCAGCAGCGTCTCTCTTCGTTCCCCCAGTGCTTGTGATTGTACTGGTAGTTGTGCTCTTACTGCTCTTAGTGCCACTGCTTATTCTGATTCAGCAGAACAGAGTGATGAGGAGAGGTAGGAGAGATCCAGAGACTGTCATATTGTGTCTTATTCAGTGTGTGATCAGTCATGTGTTGTGAACTGACAGCAGGTTTGTCTGTCTACACTCACAGCTCTCTCTAAGAGGAGACACAGGATGACGTCTGAGGCCGTTTATGAGGAGATTCAGCCCACGCCCACTAATAGACACAGTCTCTTCACTCAGAGAGGTGAGTAAATGTTATAGTGTTGGATTTGTAGTGATCAACAGGATAATCGCTTTATTCAGAGGGATGAGTGGAATAAATCACATTAATTTGTGGGACCTTCTGTGTTGTTTGGAAATTAAATAGTGTAAAATCAGTGAGTGAAAGAAAGTGGGGGGTTTGTCTGATTTGTGACTATGAATGTATCTGATAGTTCTTCTCCATAACAGGAAGTGTCCTTTCTGAAGAACAGCATTCTGGGTATGAAGACGCTGATGAACTTCTTTCAGGTTAGAGGACTTAAATATAGTAATATTACATGCTACATGCTAAAGCCTATGTATGTTGTGTAATGCATATGTAATTATTTAAAAACATTCACTTACCAAGTTATCTTAGCGGAAAATATATACACCATTCAACACATAATTCATATATGGTTTTGTTTATTTATTTATTTAAGCAAGATCTGCAGAACGATTCACACCTGAATACCACAATGATTTCTCCACCACTAAAGGCCTGACAGGTCACTGAAATCAACTGATGGGTTTCATTTCTTTAACCTTTTGGGCCTGTGAACAGTGAACCTGTTTCTGCTTATAGACCTTAATCAAGGTAGACAGCATATTTTATGTGAATAAAAATGAGGTTGTAAGGAATAAACGTAAGTCTTAACAGTAGCATGCACTGTACAAGGGTCCTAAATCACACTTTTTTTCTGAAAGTTTTTTGGAAAGATGTTTTGTCAGCTGAACAATTATCATGTTTTTAAACAACACTACAATCCATTGAACAAACTACTTAACTCATTTTCATTATTATCAACAAATAAATATGGTGCTGCCCTGACTAAGGTCTTTTCTTTCTGTTTTTAACTCCTTTAGAAGAGCAACAAATCACACCAGAGAACTATGATGATGTAATCACTGTTGGACTGAGACATTATGCAACAGGTTTATTACTTATAATTATTTCTACATGTTTTAACAATATAAATGTTTGTATTTTAATCATATATATCTGCAGTTTTAATATCCAACATTTTTTTTTTTTTTGTTTTTTTTCGTGAATACATGTTCATTATTTTGTTGTAGATGACGAACCAGAAAACTATGATGATGTTGTCATCATACAACAGTTCTCCAATGATAAAGAAGGTGTGGGTTTCAACTTACACCCTTCAGTTTTTACACCCTTCAGTTTTTTTTTTTTTTTTTTTTTCTTATTTTTCTTCGAATTGTAGTGCCATATAAACTCCAGTGGTGTGCACACCTGCTCCCAGAGGGCCACTGTCCCGTAGAGTTTAGTTCCATCTTGACCCAAACACACCTGTCTGGAAGTTACTAATAACCCTGAAGGCCTTGATCAGCTGGTTCAGGTGTGTTTAATTGAGGTTAGAAGAACTAAACTCTGCAGGACTGTCTTTCCATGAGCAGGACTGGACACGCCTGATATAGTCTGTCTGTTCATGTAATTAATAATAGCCACCTTTATATCAGAGGGTGTTCAGGAGGAGTATGATGATGTAAAGAATGTCAGAGAATATATGAATGACATGTTTGGTACGTTATTAACACCTTAATTTAGTCTTTATAATCACTTTCTATTATCACTTTCTGTGGTCATGAAAACTCATTTAAATTTACTGCTAATATTTTTTATTATAATGATCTTTAATGTATGTATTAATACATTAATTTGCTCTTGTTTTCCAATAACAGACTATGATGATGTGGAGGAGGATCCAGAAAAACAGGCAGGAACTGTATAACTCAAACCACACCCACTGCCTCAAATCAAAAGCTTTTAAAGTTTTAGTTATCTTATACTATAAAAGTTTCAGTTGCAATCTAACAGTGTTTTGTTACATTCTATATTGAAATACAATTACAATTTTAGACAGAAAAAAATGCTTTGCTTTCATGACCTCTTCAGAATGTGTTTGCGTTTTATTAATCTTTTTCATCATGTTGCCTTAGAAATTTGAGGGGGAAAAACCTGTCACCCATCATTAATGGATTACAGCATCTTCAGCTTAGTGGTATCATAATATCAAATAGCAAAATATCATTCCTTTTAAGACTCACTGATGGTTCACTTTTAATATTTTGCTAAAGGACATTAGAATGTACTTAAGTTTACAAACAGGAAATAGCAGACATGAGCAGTAATCTTTCCTTTTAAATGAATGTAATAACTGTGCAGAAATGCATGTTGTTTGCTTCATGTCCTGCAGTGGGGGTTTCTGATCTTCCCGACATGAATACTTGCTCATGATGTCTCAATATATGTATTACAAATGTCAAAGTGCTCATTCTGAAATATGAATAAAGATGTATACATTGTAATTGTTGTTGTAGTATTGTTTTTATGTATTAGTATAGTAGGATAACTGCAAATGTTTAAACAATGATTTCATTAACAGTATGTAGTTTAAAGCAGTTAATGATTTAAATGTTGGTTAAATGAATAATTACATGCAACACATTTTACCTCTATGCAAACTGTAATTCAGTAAAACACCACAGTCGTGAAGAGTCTGAAGCAGGTGTTGCTCAACCGGGAAATAAAATACACACATCATAACTCATTCAGAGAAATAACACTGACTGTGTAGAGACTTTGAAGACATCCTGCTTTTATTTTCAAGATGATTAGAACATATTTTAACTATAAATATATGGACTTAAACACTTTGTATGTGTACAGGCAAAGTGAGGTTGGTGGGTGGCAGTATCTCTGTGCTGCTGAGTGGAGGCTCATCATGATGGTCAGTGGGGAAAAGTGTGTGATAATGACTAATTATATATATATATATATATATATATATATATATATATATATATATATATATTGTATTTTACATATATATATATATATATATTTAACTGCAGTTATTATATAGTCTATTTCTACAATATATATTTACTTTTTATTTTACACATCTCCTTTAAGGGCTGTACAGATAAAATGTAATTTTATAAGTTTGTTCCATTTAAGAGCTTATAATGCATGTGAGAACAATGGTCATACTTAATGGATCAGTTACACAGAACTGCATTTAATATTTTTGCTTTTGTGTGTATTAGTTTAATTGGTGTATATCATCCAAACAACCAGATAAAACAGAACCAAACAGTTTTAATGAACACAGGAAACAAACAACCATAATCATTAAAACCTCATCGTAACCCCTGGTGAAAAAAACAGCATATGCTGGTAGGTATGTTTTGATGCTGGTTTATGCTGGTCCTTGACCAGCAACATGACCAGCATAAACCAGCAAAGGACCAGCTTAAACCAGCATCAAAACCTACCTAACCAGCATTCCAGCATCAAAACATACCTACCAGCATATGCTGTTTTTTTCACCAGGGACATCAACACAAAACCAAGAACTTAAGAAACTGAGGGCTAATATATACTTGCAGGGAGTAATCAAAGGAACAGAGAACAGGTGTGAGCTAGTGATGGGTCGTTCTTGAACGATTCGTTCATTTTGAATGAATCTTTAATGTGACCCGGGAAAAACGAGTCGTCTCGGGGAGTTATTCGTTCAGTCGTGCATGCGCATCATCCTATTAAGTTCTGTACTGGAATTAGCCTGCATCCCAATGTGCATACTATCCATCCTAAATTCTGTGTAATAGTAGTAATTTTCAATACTATTTAGGGCAGACAGGGTGGATAGTAGGCACATTGGGAAGCAGGGTTAATTCACCTGTTTCGAGTCGTTCGTTCATCTTATGGGCCTGTCACGTGATGAACAAACGACTCAAACACGAAAACTTGTCAGATAAGAGGCGAGGTGAGCTAATCATAGACTAAAGACCCAGGCAAACAATGAATTAATCGTTTCTGTTTCTTATAGCATTATAGTTTTGTCTTGTTTGTAGTGTGATCAACATTTGTGTAAGCAGTAGATGTGTTAGAGAAGTAACACGTAACATTTTAATTATGTTTTGCTAAAAATGAATCGAAAAAAGATTCGTTCATTTTGCTGAACGAGACTCAAAGGTCCGAGTGGGTAAAATGATCCGAACTTCCTATCACTAGTGTGAGCTAATCAGGGGCTGTGGAAACAAACTAGTGGCGGGAAAACAGACAACAAAAGGAAGCTAGGTCAAACTAAAAGAACACAGAGCTAAAACAAAACAGAACAGAACAGACACCTGACAATAAGTAATATAAAAACAGAGCAGCATATTACCTACTCCTGAGGCCATTTTTATAAAATCTGTTAAATTTCCATGTTTAAATTTAATTAGTAATATAGTCGTTTGCACATCACTGCCGTTGTGATTTGTGTGTGGACAGTTAAATATGCCATTCAGTTAATTAATTGCAATGTGGCAAAGGTGTGTTTTATATTTTACTTTTTAAAACATTCAGATGTACAGAATGTTGTTTTTAATCATGAAAAAAATGTGGCAGTATTTTAATGTTTTGAGATTACAGATGAACAAGTAAGCATTTTAGAGCATTTGTACATTTTTTTTTTTTTTTTAAATTCTGGTTATATTGTAATGACACAGTGGCTGAGTTTACAAGCACCAATTATTGTCAAGGTCTGTTTAAGGTCTGGTGTTGAGTCAGTTCATAACTGGCTGAAGTGAAATGGAGACCATGTGACTCAAATTTGTTATTGGGAACAGTGAAGGTCGACTGATACACACCTGAGACCCTTCCCTACAGGACAGATGCTAAAGCAGGTATGTTTATATCCCTTCTACCCTTGTGAAAATGAGGTGTGCTTAATTTTACTGAATGCGCACTTATATTATACATCAAATTAAAGGCCACGTAAGTGTATCTAAAGAGAGTACACTCTCATGACTTTCCTAGCTTACTTTGTTTCTTAACACACTTTAAGTGTTTTAAAAATGTGCTTTGTAATAATGTTTAATTATGTTTTACTTAAACTTATGTTTTAAATCATTGTTTTTGTCATGCTTTAAAGAGATATAGTTATGTTGATGTATTGATTAATATACTAAAGCACAAGTAAAATAATTGACTTTCATTTCAACTGAAGTGTGTTGCCCAAAATTACATTTAATGCATTTTTGAAAGTTTATAATATATAATCTGAATATATTACATGTGCATTATATACTGTGTGTATTTTTCTTCTAATCCACTTGCTCATACAGTATGACATTGTACTTGTATGACAATTTACAGAATTAAAGATTATTAAATATAGATGAAGATTAAAGTAGATGTTGAATAATATGCTGTAAATTGCATGTTTATTGCTATTGTGCACTTCAGAATCGATATCTGTAGTCTTTAGTTTAACATTTATTGAACAAAATGGATTGTACTAAATTAGGTGAAAGAAAGAAAGAAAGAAAGAAAGAAAGAAAAAAAAAAAAAAATCATGTTTATATTGTTGTAAAGTATACTGGTAATTTATTTATTTGTGGACAGTTGGGAAAAAAAAACAGAGCTTAAAAAAAAAAAAAAGAAAAGTTTTTGTGTGGTAACTTAAAAGGAAAAGAACAATTTCTATCCAGAAAAAAAGTTTAACAGTGAGAATCTCCCTCATATGGTGACACAAGGACAAGACTCTTGTCTGCTCCTCTTTACAATAAGTGTTTTGCTGCCATCTGCTGGACGAATTACACATTACATTGTTAAACACACATATACAGCTACTTATATCTTTGATATAACACCAGATGAATATATTTGGAATAGAAACCTATGTTTATTTACAGATCTTATCTGAATAGCCATTTTTTTTTGTTGTAGACAAACAGTCCAGTTCATTTTATAATGTAGTAACATATTACATTGTGCTTTTGTACATTACAACAGTGTAGGAAAATTCCCTCTAATGTTATGCACATTATTCCAAAAATAACTTTAAATGTTTAGTTTATTATAATTTAAATATTTATAGCAAATATCAACTTACTTTCTGTGTGAAGTAAAGTTTTAGTAAGTGTCTGAAGTGAGCAGTCAGTCATCAGTGCTTGTATCTGCTGTGTGCAGGTTCAGGCTTTGATGCTAAATATAAGCTGCAGTGTTTCTGTATCAATCTGCTTTAAGTTTAGTGTGACTTTATCTCCACACTGACTTATGGCTGACACAAGTCTGTCCTCAGTGAAGTGTCTCTTCACGCTGGAGGAGGAGTCCCGCTCATCAGCGCTGACACTTTATTGATATATATGGAGAAAATAAAAATGCTGCTTTCTGATTTGTCACTGATTGTGTTTGATGATTTCCTCTGTTGTGTCTAATAAGGTAACAGTGAGTGTAATTGGCAGCTGTGAGTCTCTCTCTCTGTCTTTAGGGGGCTGACAGGAGCCAGTTTCTTCAGTGTGTTTGAGGGAGCAGATGAGAAACTTGTGCTGACAGAGTCAAACAGACGGTGTGACGAACAGAAGAAGATGGAGGGATGTCTGACACTCATTTTACTCTCTTCTATAATCACTATAAGCACATCTGGTAAGTACACACATAGTATAAATATATGTTTATGTAAGCAGTTTATTTGTAATGGCCTTATGACACTATAAAGCAAACAGATGCCTGTGTAATATCTAGAAGAAGAAAAAAACACTTGTGACAATTTTTATGAATGAAATTTTATAAATGACTTTAATTTTTACAGGTAACCTATTTAATGATGAGAAGATTATTTGTAATGTTCTCTTGTTCAGCTTTAGTTGTCCAGTTTGAATTTACTTATACTTTTTCTTGTCTTATTTGCTGATGATTTACAGTATACTGTTGTGGTAAAACCCCCTTTTCTCTCTTTCATGTACAGATTTTGAGACTGTTAGGTTGGTTGGCGGTAACAGTCACTGCAGTGGTAGAGTGGAGGTTCATCAAAATGGTCAGTGGGGAACAGTGTGTCATGATTACTGGGATATGACTGATGCTGCAGTAGTTTGTAGAGAGGTGGAATGTGGAGAAGCTTTAGAGGCTGTGCATAGTGCTCACTTTGGACCAGGATCAGGACCAATCTGGATGAGTGATGTGGTCTGTAATGGATCAGAGTCCACACTGAAGAACTGTAGATCGAAAGGATGGGGTGTTCATTACTGTGGTCATTATCAAGATGCTGGAGTCAGATGCTCAGGTGAGCTGCTCCATACATCACCCTGTTAATGTATCATTGATCAGATTTTCCACCATAAACATCATACACACAATTTAAAATAATCGTGTGTAGTTTTTCATAGCAGTCCATAAACAATTAATCAAATAATGATCACATTTATTGTCTAAACAATTAACTTTCATTCATTAAAAAAAAGACACTGACTTGCTGTTGTTTCCCCTAGTAAAAAAAAGTAATGCATTTAAAATACATTTATTTCATACTAAGTATAGTTCAAATCTATTAACATATTTACTGACATGTGGCTTACTAAAATAAAAATCTTTAACCTTTATTTGGAGTACTGCTTGTGCAAAATGCACATTTCTTAATATGAAGCCTTAAAATTTTAGTTTTAATGTCACTATTGATGAGGATTGTATGATCTTTGAATAATATCAGTCTTTAAATGCAAGACATTTATATAATTCAGTACATCTTTAGTTGGGCTTCAGCACTACTTCCACACAATTAAACTGCATTAAGTATAAATTAGTTGTTAGTTATTCGACTTTAAGTATACTAGTTTAATATACCAAAAGTACAATTGCAGGGTATTTTTTAAGTATATAAATATGTAAATGTATTTGTAGTATACTTAGCATGAAATAAATGTTTTCAAATACATTTTAGTATATTTATTTTTTACTATTTATGTCCATATGATAATCAAAGTGACAGATTTTTTTATTATTTTGTGTTGTGTAAATATAATCAGAAACCTTAACTTACGGAAGGTCAAGACTTGTTGCTGGGTCTCACTTGTGCTCTGGAAGAGTGGAGATGCTTCTAGTCAGTGGATGGGGTTCAGTGTGTGATGCTGCCTTTGACCAGCAGGATGCAGAGGTTGTGTGTAGAGAGCTGGACTGTGGGGCTCCTGTACAGGTGCTGGGAGCAGCTGCTTTTGGCAAAGGAGACTCTCAGATTGGATCAAAAGAAATTCAGTGTAAAGGAAATGAATCTCACATTCGACGCTGTCCATCAACTTCACAAAATATAAACTGCACCCATGACAATGATGTGGGACTGATATGCTCTGGTAAAAAGTTTTTAATCTGTTTATTAACAAATCCACTTGTTACATATACTAAAATTGTTTGATCAGTACCATCATTATAAGCATTTTCAGTAAACTCAGTGTTCTCTCTCCAGGTTACACTGATCTCAGACTGGTAAACGGTCCTGACATCTGTTCTGGTCGTGTTGAACATCAGTACTTAAATAAATGGGGCACAGTGTGTGATGCATGCTGGGATATGAGAGCTGCCAGTGTCCTCTGTAGACAGCTGAATTGTGGGATTGCTGTGTCCGTTGTGGGATCAGACTGGTTTGGAGAGGGAAGTGGTGAAATCTGGGCTGATGTGTTTGATTGTGACGGGAATGAAACAAAACTCTCAGAATGTTCCATCTCTTCATGGAGTCGAGCTGAATGTTCTCATAGACAAGATGTTGGAGTCATCTGCTCTAGTGAGGGGATTTTGTTGAAAAAAACATTGTTAAATACGTAACTTACCTTGCAGTATCCTAACGAAATGCCACATCTTCTCCTCAGATTCCTCTCTGGCTCTTCATGATGGTCTGGTGCGGTTGTCTGGAGAGAGACAGTGTGAGGGGGAGGTGGAAGTTTTCATCCATCAGGTCTGGAGGAGAGTTCTGCTGGACTCCTGGAGTCTCACTGAATCCTCTGTGGTCTGCAGACAGCTGGGCTGTGGCTCTGTGCTGAACTTTCACGACTCCTCTTCATCCAGTCCTGAACACAGTCATGAGTGTGTGACGGGCTTCCAGTGCTCTGGGAGTGAAGCTCATCTGAGGAACTGCAGCTCTCCACAAACTCTCAAATGCAGCACAAAACAGCTGTCAATCAACTGCCTTGGTGAGAACAACAACATCTGGGCAGATTCTTCCGTTGTTAGTGATCAGTAATGTGTTTTTCTTTCTCTGAATATCAGGTCGTGGGTCCATCAGGCTGGTGGGTTCTGGGGGAGACTGTGCAGGGAGGCTGGAGGTTTTTCACAGCGGCTCATGGGGGACAGTGTGTGATGACTCCTGGGATATTAAAGATGCCCATGTGGTGTGCAGACAGCTGCAGTGTGGAGTGGCCCTCAGTAACCAGCAGGTACCAGCCTGGTTTGGTCCTGGTTCTGGACCCATATGGCTGGATGAGGTGGAGTGTGAGGGGAATGAGACGTCCCTGTGGAGCTGCTCTTCTCCAGGCTGGGGAAAACATGACTGTCAACACAAGGAGGATGTAGGAGTCGTGTGCTCAGGTAAACAGTAAACAATAATATAAACAATTTCAGTAATGTTTGTGACTGATACTTACGAAAATCCAGTGTACTTGCATTACATAAATGTAACTATATATAGCGACAGCATGGTTGGGAAACGAGAACTGTTTTTTTATTCATAGCCATTTTACTATCCTAATTTATTTTTCTATCTGGATGTTTATAAGACAAAGTATGAATAAAGATACACATTGTGTTTGATTAGTATAACTTAATATATATATTAATGAATGAATCGCTGTTGTTTTTTTTATTGTACTGTATTTATTGATTTATTTTTTAACTGCATTAATTACTGCGTTAATTGAAAATTTGTAAAAAAAAAAAAAAAAAATATATATATATATATATATGTAAATTTTAATAACTTTTATATTTTATAAAGTATAAAAAAAAATAATTAAACAATTATGGAATCTGGTCCATTTTGATTGTGAACATTCGTTGTTTTTATTTTATTTATTTATTTTTTTATCAATTTATTACTGAAATTAACTCACCATTTGCCAGTGCAATACCAATTTTTTTTTTTTTTTTTTTTTTTTTTTTAAATATTCCAAATTTTTCTAATATGAAAATTGGTAAATGTTTGATTCTCATCCTTTTCCATCTAGAGTTCAAAGAGATCAGGTTAACTGAGGGCTGTGAAGGGAATCTGGAGGTTTTCTACAATGGATCCTGGGGTAATGTGTGTTACAACCAGATGGACAGAGACACAGCAAGTCTGATCTGTCAAGAGCTGAACTGTGGAAGATCTGGCAGTGAACCCAGTAGTTCAGATGGGCTGAAGCCTCAAAACTGGCTTGATAAACTTGACTGTCGACGACATGATTTGACTTTATGGCAGTGTCCATCTTCACCCTGGGGGCTGAATGAGTGTGATAATGAAGTGGCCAAAATCACCTGCTCAGGTAAGATGACTTAACATGGTTGTCATGTTTATATTATTTATGGAGTCTAATGTTCTGTTTAGTGATGTTTTTAAATTTCAACGTTTTAATCACAGAGAAGGAGATTTATGAGACTCCTCAGAGTCGTCTGACATGTTCAACCTTACCACCTCCTCACCATAGAGAGTGTACCAGTAAGATTATAAAATGCTTATCTTTTTTTATTATTAATCTTAATTTTTTTAGATTTGTGCACTCCATTATTTTCCAAATTCAAAATTGATAACAAATTTTAAGTGTGTTTTGTTGCTAAAGCTGGTCAGTGCTTGTTGGTGTTTTAGAGCATCTTCCTCTCAGACTGAGTGGAGGGGAGGGCCGGTGCTCTGGGAGGCTTGAGGTGTATCATAACGCTGTGTGGGGCTCAGTCTGTGATGATCAGTGGGACATCAGCGATGCTCAGGTGGTCTGCAGGCAGCTGGGTTGTGGAGCAGCACTGAGGGCTGATGGGGATTCAGTCTTTGGTGCTGGTGAAGGTGTTGTGTGGATGAACAAAGTCGAGTGCAGAGGCAATGAGATTCACCTGTGGGACTGTCCTCTCTCCCTGAATAACCACACTGACTGCTCCCACAAAGAGCACGCTGGACTCACCTGTGCAGGTCACAGCAAACACTGAGAAATTTTATTTTTTATTTTTAAAATCTTTTTATATATTCGATCATGATTTTTCATGCATCTATGTCTGCTTTGACAGATTTGTCAGTGTCCACTACTCCTGCCACAACAACATCAGCTTCTCCTTCAGTTTCTCCTCTAGTGCGCTCAACATCAGTCACTCCTCTACAAACTCCTACAGCAGTGTCTCCTCCATCCTCCGTCCCCCCAGTGCTTGTGATTGTACTGGTAGTTGTGCTCTTACTGCTCTTAGTGCCACTGCTTATACTGATTCAGCAGAACAGAGTGATGAGGAGAGGTAGGAGAGATCCAGAGACTGTCATGTTGTGTCTTATTCAGTGTGTGATCAGTCATGTGTTGTGAACTGACAGCAGGTTTGTCTGTCTACACTCACAGCTCTCTCTAAGAGGAGACACAGGATGACGTCTGAGGCCGTTTATGAGGAGATTCAGCACAGACACAATCACTTCACTCAGAGGGGTGAGACATGACCCATCAATCTCATTTAATACCATTAATAAGAGAGTCTGTCAGGCAGCTGATGTTCATCTATTATTAGTCCAGTTAAACCTCCTGCTTCAAACCACAGAATTCCTGACAGAAAACCACAGAGCTGCAGGTGCATGTTTATGCGTGTGTGTGTGTGTGTGTGTGTGTCAGTGAGTGTCTCTTCCTGTGAGTATTTTTAGATTGCCATAAAGAGGTGTTCATATATTCTTAAGTGTAGGTGCAGGTGTGTGTGTGTGTGCGTGTGTGTCTCTTTCTGGAAGGCAGTGAGGAATGGGTTCATGTGAGGATACTTGTGTGTTTACTAACAGGCCCAACAAAAAGGGATTTCTGCCTCTAAAGCTTTTAAGTGAATAATTACTATTTGTGCCATGTTGTCTTCTTTATGATGCAAAATGAGGATTCAGTCTGTTTGTAATGATCAACATGCTCTCCTTTAACAGGGAGTCACATCTCTGAAGAACTGCATTCTGGGTATGAAAATGATGATGAGCTGCTCTCAGGTTAGAGAGCAGAAGCGCATATTTATTCCACATTCTACTGAAATGTTTTTTAAACAAATCACCTAAATAAATCAATAAATTCTGTTACATATTTGATCAATGACTCAATACTATTCAGATACTGCTGTTTACTTATATATTAACAGTCTGCTTTCCTCTTTTTAGCAGAAGAGTTCAAGACTGCATATTATGATGATGTCACTAGTGGCAGTGGCCTAAAAGGTCAGTGACCTTTTTAACTGATCACATGATCCATTACCAAATGTTTAATAAATTCTCAGTCTCATGATCTGCAGCAGCAACATATTTTGGCTTTTGTATCCAAACATATTCTGTGTTGATGCAGAAGAGATGGTGAAGGAAATCACACCGGGATACTATGATGATGTCATCACTGATGGACTGAAACCAGATCATGAGACAGGTGTCACTCTGTTATTCTACAACAGCATCTAATATACTTTTAAAATAAAATATTACAGTTTACTTGAGATACATATTTCAAATTTGTTCTGAATGTAATAAATGTGTGTGTCTGTGATGAATGTGTGAATTTGTAGAAGACACACCTGAGAGCTATGATGATGTCATGACGAATGGACAGAACTCTGATATCAGAAAAGGTGTTTTACTTTACCAGTTAAAAATAAAATATTCATTTAAAATCAAGACTGTTACAGATAATATTTTAAATTACTGTCTAAATGGGTTTATTGACTCATTTAATTTTGAATCATATCTGGATGTGTAGTGAACAAACCAGAGAATTACGATGATGTCATTACTAGACTGAGCTCTCGAGGTAACAAGTGAGATGCATATATATATATATATATATATATATATATATATATTATAATATATACACTACTGTTCAAACGTTTGGGGTCACCCAGAATATTTTGTGTTTTCCATGAAAAGTCACACTTTTATTTACCACATGAGTTGTAAAATGAATAGAAAATATAGTAAAGACATTGACAAGGTTAGAAATAATGATATTTATTTGAAATAATAATTGTTTCCTTCAAACTTTGCTTTCGTCAAAGAATCCTCCATTTGCAGCAATTACAGCATTGCAGACCTTTGGCATTCTAGCTGTTAATTTGTTGAGGTAATCTGGAGAAATTTCACCCCACACTTCTAGAAGCCCCTCCCACAAGTTGGTTTGGCTGCATGGGCGCTTCTTGCGTACCATACGGTAAAGCTGCTCCCACAACAGCTCAATGGGGTTTAGATCTGGTGACTGCGCTGGCCACTCCATTACAGATAGAATACCAGCTGCCTGCTTCTCTAAATAGTTCTTGCACAATTTGGAGGTGTGCTTTGGGTTATTGTCCTGTTGTAGGATGAAACTGGCTCCAATCAAGCGCTGTCCACAGGGTATGGCATGGCGTTGCAAAATGGAGTGATAGCCTTCCTTATTCAAAACCCCTTTTACCCTAAACAAATCTCCCACCTTACCAGCACCAAAGCAACCCCAGACCATCACGTTACCCCCACCTTGCTTGACAGATGGCGTCAGGCACTCTTCCAGCATCTTTTCAGTTGTTCTGCATCTCACAAATGTTCTTCTGTGTGATCCAAACACCTCAAACTTCGATTCATCCGTCCATAACACTTTTTTCCAATCTTCCTCTGTCCAATGTCTGTGTTCTTTTGCCCATATTAATCTTTTTCTTTTATTGGCCAGTCTCAGATATGGCTTTTTCTTTGCCACTCTGCCCTGAAGGCCAGCATCCCGGAGTCGCCTCTTCACTGTAGATGTTGACACTGGCGTTTTGCGGGTACTGTTTAATGAAGCTGCCAGTTGAGGACCTGTAAGGCGTCTATTTCTCAAACTAGAGACTCTAATGTACTTATCTTCTTGCTCAGTTGTGCAGCAGGGCCTCCCACTTCTCTTTCTACTCTGGTTAGAGCCTGTTTGTGCTGTTCTCTGAAGGGAGTAGTACACACCGTTGTAGGAAATCTTCAGTTTCTTGGCAATTTCTCGCATGGAATAGCCTTCATTTCTAAGAACAAGAATAGACTGTCGAGTTTCACATGAAAGTTCTCTTTTTCTGGCCATTTTGAGCGTTTTATCGACCCCACAAATGTGATGCTCCAGATACTCAACCTGCTCAAAGGAAGGTCAGTTTTATAGCTTCTTTAACCAGCTAAACTGTTTTCAGCTGTGCTAACATGATTGCACAAGGGTTTTCTAATCATCCATTAGCCTTCTGACACAATGAGCAAACACATTGTACTATTAGAACACTGGAGTGATAGTTGCTGGAAATGGGCCTCTATACACCTATGTAGATATTGCACCAAAAACCAGACATTTGCAGCTAGAATAGTCATTTACCACATTAACAATCTATAGAGTGTATTTCTGATTAGTTTAAAGTTATCTTCATTGAAAAAAAAAAAAAAAGTGTTTTTCTTTCAAAAATAAGGAAATTTCTAAGTGACCCCAAACTTTTGAACGGTTGTGTGTGTGTGTGTGTGTATATATATATAATATATATATATATATATATATATATATATATATATATATATATATATAATTTATCAGCCTTTCCATGTTCACATGAGCATCAGACATTTGTTCTGTGTATTTGAGTCACTTAAGGGAAAAAGGATCCTTCAAATGAAATAAAGTGTTTTATAAATTAATTTGACATGTTTTTATGTCATTCCTGATCAGAGGGAGTTCAGGAGGAGTATGATGATGTGACAAGTGTCAGTGAAGATGTAAGAAATCGGTTGGGTAAGTTACTGTAACCCTTTTGTTCTCATTACATTAACATCTCTATTTATATTTTAATATTTTTAATATTATAAAAATAATAGTAAAATAAAAATATAAACATTTTTAGACTTAAAATATTTATCCAATTACAGCATTTGACATGATTTAAGATTTTGTTTTTAATGACAGATTATGATGATGTGGACGAGTCAAACAAAGAATTTGGCTCAGTGATCACACCCACTGCCTCATTTCAACAAACCTAAATAAGTTTGAGTGATGATATTGTTATTGATACGTCAAGTCTAATGTTTTTGTATTTTTCCCCCATTTTTTTTTGTATTAAAACTGTTGTTTTTATGAGATTTTGTTGCATTTTTGGCCTTAATACCAATAAAGAAGCAGACCAATTTTGTGTGTATTTCAATAAGACATTATACAAACCCTAAAAAACAACTGTATAGTCTTACCTTATAAATCACAACCACACTGATAGTCGAAGACATCCTAAATATCTTGTTGTATTATCTTTTATGATCAGGTGTTTTTAACCAATAAATATGCATATTGCTGGCCATTTTACTTTTATATGCATCATTTATCAAGCTTTAGAAGTGGTGAGTTATATAAGGAATATTTATTCTCTATACACAGCGTGTAATAATTTAATAGGACTTAATAATGCTTAACAACAGAATATTTGAACCCCAGTGCAGCTCATGTCATCCATCAATATAAAACAAGCGCAGTTGCCTCCTGTGACGTCACAGCAATTTCTTAAATAGTCATAGAGTTATTCAGAGCTGCACACAACTTTATAAAAGCTGCTTCATTCCTGACAAACAACAGTATGTAGCTGCAGGTTTCATTTTGATTGATTGTAAGTAAATGTCCACTTAACAGAGCAGGGGCGTAGATTTAGGGTGGACGGAGGGGATGTGTCCCCACCAATATCCTCCAACCATTGAAATGTCCCCACCAATTATTTAATCAACTTAAAAAAAAAAAAAAAAAAAAAAAAAAAAAAAAAATCGTGCTGTCAACATTAACCTAGAAACGCAGAAAGGGATAAATCACGTTCTCTCCTTGAGTCCTCCCGCCCCCAAAACACATATGAACATTTTGATTGGCTGTGCCTTTCCCTGCTATCATGTGAGAGGCTATGGCTGCGTTCAGATACAAGCAGCGCCAAATGCAGTGGATTTTTTTTCCCGTGCAAGAAGGTGTGTTGGGTGACATACATGTGAGGATGGCGGCAGCAAAAAAAGAATAGGTCCCCACCAATGTCCAGAGCAAATCTACGCCCTTGTAACAGAGTTCCAATATTGTTATCTCTGTTAAACACTCACTGGCCACTTAAACTGCCCGTTAGCACTAATACTGTATCAAATGGGCAACACGTAAGTCCAAAAGACCGTAAGCCAGTGGTTCCCAAACTTTTTCGGCCGGGCCCCCCTTTTGCAGAATAAAAAAAATTCAAGCCCCCCCTCATTCATTTACACATAAACATAACAACAATTTCAGAAGGAATTATTTGAAACGTAATAATTATTACAATTATTATAATTCAGTGTGTGACAATTTACTGAAAAAAACTAAACAAGGAACTAGTCACTTTTAGAGTAGAAACATTAAACGTAAAGCATGAAGCTTCACTATGTACTGTTTTTTTTTGTTTGTTTTTTGTTTACTATGTAACAGCATTCATTGTTTTTTAAACAGATTTTCTGAATTTTCTCATATTTTTATCTCTTTGTTGTAGTTGTGATCTCTGAAGTAGATTCATCATCTGCCTCATCTACAATCTATCTACGTTTACCTGGCACTTGATGTCTTTTCAAAAACGTGTCCATGCTTAGAGCAGAACTACTATGCGTCATGTATTCATAATTTTACTCGGCTAACCGCAGTTCTCATTTCTGATATCAATTGCACCATCTAGTGGTCTGTTATTTTACGACAAAAAACGCTACAACTGATCACAGACCGCTGCAGCGGGTACTGCGAGTTGTCTTGAGGTAATTATGATGAAATTCATATTTTGTGTTAAATTATTTACATGTGGCAAGTAGCCGTATAATAAGCAAGATAATTTGACAGTGGGGTCTTGTATCACCCTAAAAATGTTTCTTTTTACATAAAAATCTAGGGATGTACCGAAATGAAAATTCTTAGCGGAAACTGAAACTGCTTTGTAATAATTATTTATTATTTTATTAAATAATATAGTCATTTTGTAAGACTTTTTAATATAACTCAGTAATTTGAATGATACTGAATAAAAAATAATCACAAGCCAATAAAATAACCACGTTTATTGAAAGTAACAATACAATTGGACAGAAAATATACGAATATTAAATCTTAATATATTATTTTTTATTCAGTTCAGAACTTTTTTGGACTAATTATCAAAATAATGTATAGTCCTACAAAGCTATTATTATCAGAGTATGTGAGCAGAGCATACGGTCACTAGAGGGTAGCGTCATTTTACCAGCGTTGTCCAGTACACCAGTACTAGCATGTTACAGCACAGTATGCGACGCTATTGCAAACAGGAACAACACACATTGACATTTTCTGTCGGCGCGTTATTTGAGCGGACTTTGCTTTTCCGTTGAGCATAAGCGGTACACGAGTGGAGCATTCATATGAGCCGTGAGCAACTCAACAGAACGCACATTCATAGAGCGGAATATTGAGCAGAGCGCGCTGAATACTGCCGGGCAGTGCGGCAGATATTTTCGGCCGTTGTTTCTTTCGAATCTATATAAAAATCGGCCGACTGTACACTAGCATTGCCGCGCCCCCCAGTTTGGGAACCACTGCCGTAAGCGCACATGAAGTGTCCCATGTGGCTGGGCTTAGTTCTTCATGGCTGAAGCAGCAGCATGTGAACAAGTATAAAATGTAGCTCACAGTTCTCCCCGTGAGTAAAAATAAATACTACATGATTTCTCTGGTAACCAGCAGCAGCAGTGGCGGTTTTAGGCATGGGCGAACGGGGCAGCCGCCCGGGGCGGCATTTTACAGTTTACAGAGTACAGTTCACCTCTCCCAAATGAAGCGGACAAGGAGGTGGGCTAAACTATGTCAGTGACACCTGACTTTATTACAAATAACGCACATTTCATCCAAAATATTACTTTGAAAAAAAAAAAAAAAAAAGAGAAAAAAAATTATAAACACAGACCAATAAGTTGCACTTTTTTTATTTATTTAATTGTGTGAAATTGCTAATAAAAATAGGTAATAAAAAACGATTATGATGTGGAGGTGAACTGGTTTAGTCTTGACTTCTGGTCGTGAGTGACAGCGTTGGGGGATGGGAAATCTGTTGATTGTCGATTACAAAGTAAACACAGCGATGGAGAGAAAAAGGCCAAAGCTGTCAGGTGCCCAATTTAGGGAAAAAAGAAAAGAAGATGAGGAGAAACGGGCAAAAGATAAAGGTATGCAACAATGTTCTCTCTGTATGATTAAGGTATTCATGTCATTATGTTAATTAGTGGTATAACGTTAACTCTTAGGTTTGTTAGTCTTCTTGCTTATAATGCTTGCTATGCTTACCTTGGTAAAAAAACACAATAAACGCCTAATATACAAACCATCATAGAAATTCTAATGGTTTCTATTAAATAGCATTATGAACCATTAACTTTTTCCAGTGAAACTATTACAAAATTCCTTATTGTAGTGTGTTTTGGACACTTTTCCAATAGGATTTACCATCCCACCCACCAATAGAATCCATCATATGCCAGCAGACACTGTCATACTTACCATTAAAACCAATACAATTCCCATTATAACCATTACATCTTCTATTATTTTTGGGCAGGGTTCTATTGTTTTTTCAGCAGTGTATACAACATGAGATCTAATTAAATTTAACCACAAAATTATGCTTTGCAACAAAACTGTTGCAAGTACAGTTATTTATTTCCATTGTTTATGTTAATGTTGGCTATAGCCAATATATTTACAATATATTTACAGTATACTGTAAATAGCCAGTGTAATTTACATATGTGTACATAGTTTAAAAGACAAACATTTTCCATTTGCTATAACTCTGTTACGTGACGAAGCATATAATTTGAGGCAGTAAATTAACCAAGGAGCTAATTGTTCCTCCCTTAGATTAGATTATATTAGATTAATAAAGTGTCAGTAGGGGAGCATATCTCATATGATGCCATTATTGATGACTTTGCATCTAGAAAGGCCAGAAATGTCAGATTTTAGTTTCAGTTTGTGTTTTCTGTTCTGCAGTGAAATAAATAATTTAATTTTCTTTAGTGTGATTTATTCTATATTTATTCTATATTTTATTTGTATATTATTATTAATAATTTAAAATATTTTTTCTTAAATAATATTTGTTTGTACACAGTATATTTATTTAAGTTATGAGCAGTTTATTTTATTTTTTTGCAAAAATTGGTCTGTTACGGGATGACATGTGGTATTACTACAATAAAACGTGTGGTGTGTACAAAATGTGAAGGGGCGCCGGGAGGGAGTCTCGCCCGGGGAGCAATTCAGTGTAGAACCGCCACTGAGCAGCAGTAGTGGTTTTAAAACACCAGTTACACACAAGTTTATCTGTGTTTTAGAATATATAATAGCAGGAGACAAAAAGTAAAATGAATGTGCTGCGAAATGAACTCTACATGAAATAAATTTGTAGTTGCGATACAGCCGTGAGAAAAAAAAAGAAAAAAAAAATCTCTAGAAATGTGCTTTTCGTGACAGAAAAGTTCACCAGTTAGAAGCTCCCTCCTGCGGTGACACAACAAGACTCTTGTCTGCTCCTCTTTACAATAAGTGTTTTGCTGCCATCTGCTGGATGAATTACACATTACAGTGTTAAAAGCACATCTACAGCTACAAGTGTCTTTGATATAATGCCAAATTAATATCTCACTAATATCTGAATAGCCCAGAATAGTTGTACACAATCAGTCCAGTTCATTTTATAATGTATTAATTACTGTTTATTGTGCTCTTGATTAGAACATCAGAGCTTGTTGTTAAAATTCACCTAAATTATGTACAGATGTTCCCCCCAAAAAATGTAAAAATGTTCAGTTTATTATAATTTATATATTTATAGACACGAGTCAGTCATCAGCTCATCAGTGCTGACTTTGCACTTGCACTTTGATATATATGGAGAAAATAAAAATGCTGCTTTCTGATTTGTCACTGATTGTGTTTGGTGATTTCCTCTGTTGTGTCTAATAAGGTAACAGTGAGTGTCTTTGGCAGATGTGAGTCTCACTTTCTCTTTAGGGGGCTGACAGGAGCCAGTTTCTTCAGTGTATTTGAGGGAGCAGATGAGAAACTTGCTGTACTCTGAATTGATGAAATAGTGTGTGTTGAGCTGAAGGAGAAGATGGACAGCTGTCTGATGATGATGATTCTGTGCTATATGGTAAAACTCATCACCTCTGGTAAGTACATACTCGGTGTCAAAAAGTTAATCTGTCCTTAAAATAGATGTGAAATAATTTACACATAATGTTACACTTTACATACTGTGTTTGGTATGTTTACTAATTGTCTCCTCTCTTTCATGTGTAGACAGTGTGAGCGTGAGGTTGGTTAATGGCAATAATCCCTGTGTTGGTCGAGTGGAGGTTTTTGATAAAGGTCAGTGGGGAACAGTGTGTCATGTTGGGTGGGATATGACTGATGCTGCAGTGGTGTGTAGAGAGCTGGACTGTGGGACGGCTGTAAAAGCAACATCTGATGCTCACTTTGGACAAGGATCAGGACCAATTTCAATGGCTTATGTACAGTGCAGTGGATCAGAGACTACACTGAAAGACTGCCGTTCAAACAGCCAGTATACACAGCAATACTGTAAACATAATCAAGATGCTGGTGTCGTCTGTTCAGGTAAGCTGCTCCAAACCTCATCCTGTTATTTTATCATTCTCTTTCATAATTCTCACTTAAGCAATACAATACGTTTCTATATGTTGGTGTGAACAAACTGCGTCAACGTCAATTTTATGAAAGACAATCTGTTTAATTGTTTTAATCATAATATATTTGTCCTCGTTCCTATTATTAATACAAAAAACTATGAAGAGAATTAACATTAAATGTCATGTTTGTTTGTTTTTATTCTCAGTCTGATTTCATACGATTTGGTATTTAATAAAGATTATAGAATAACAGATAAAATTACTGCAGAATACTCAAATTGAATTAATGAAAAACAAAACGTCAGAGTTTAATAACAGTTTTCTCTAGTGTTTCAGGTGAGTAGAGATGTTTAATTAATAATCTGTCTTTATATTTCAACAACTCAGAAAAAGGACTTCGACTTGTAGACGGGTCTCACCTGTGCTCTGGTAGAGTTGAGATGCTTCGTACAGAAGGATGGGGTTCAGTGTGTGACGCTGCCTTTGACCAGCAGGATGCAGAGGTTGTGTGTAGAGAGCTAGACTGTGGGGCTCCTGTACAGGTGCTGGGAGCAGCTGCTTTTGACAAAGGGAAAGGCCGTGTTTGGTCAGAGGAGATTCAGTGCAGAGGAAATGAATCTCAAATAGACATCTGTCCACGATCGTCTTCACAGATGCACAGCTGTTCCCATAACAATGATGTGGGAGTGATCTGTTCTGGTTGAGTATTAACATTTGCCATCTCTTTACAGAAATTACATACATATGTAATATACTGCTATTGCGTTGCTCAGTTATCTTGACTTGTAGTTTCACAGTGTTTGAATAAGCATTTGTTTGTCCAGGTTACACAGATCTCAGACTGACAGATGGTTCAGACTCTTGTTCTGGAAGAGTGGAGCTTCAGTATCTTGGTGAATGGGGCACAGTGTGTGATGCATGCTGGGATATGAGAGCTGCCAGTGTCCTCTGTAGACAGCTGAATTGTGGGATTGCTGTGTCTGTTGTGGGATCAGACTGGTTTGGAGAGGGAAGTGGTGAAATCTGGGCTGATGTGTTTGATTGTGACGGGAATGAAACAAAACTCTCAGAATGTTCCACCTCTTCATGGAGTCGAGCTGAACGTTCTCATAGACGAGATGTTGGAGTCATCTGCTCTAGTGTGTCCTTATTACTCTTAAATTCACATATTATTACTGTTTTGTAAAATGTATTGTTGATATTATAAAGTATATTCTCAAACAATATTTTAGTAAAGCAGGAGGTCTTCTCCTCAGATTCCTCTCTGGCTCTTCATGATGGTCTGGTGCGGTTGTCTGGAGAGAGACAGTGTGAGGGGGAGGTGGAAGCTTTCATCGATCAGGTCTGGAGGAGAGTTCTGCTGGACTCCTGGAGTCTCACTGAATCCTCTGTGGTCTGCAGACAGCTGGGCTGTGGCTCTGTGCTGAACTTCTACGGCTCCTCTTTATCCAGTTCTGAACACAGTCATGAGTGTGTGACGGGCTTCCAGTGCTCTGGGAGTGAAGCTCATCTGGGGAACTGCAGCTCTCCACAAACTCTCAGCTGCAGCTCCACACAAAAGCTGTCAATCACCTGCCTTGGTGAGAACATCAGCATCTTTGCAAAATCCTCAGTTGTTTGCGATCAATAATGTGTTTTTCTTTCTCTGAATATCAGGTCGCGGGTCCATCAGGCTGGTGGGTTCTGGGGGAGACTGTGCAGGGAGGCTGGAGGTTTTTCACAGCGGCTCATGGGGGACAGTGTGTGATGACTCCTGGGATATTAAAGATGCCCATGTGGTGTGCAGACAGCTGCAGTGTGGAGTGGCCCTCAGTAACCAGCAGGTACCAGCCTGGTTTGGTCCTGGTTCTGGACCCATATGGCTGGATGAGGTGGAGTGTGAGGGGAATGAGATGTCCCTGTGGAGCTGCTCTTCTCCAGGCTGGGGAAAACATGACTGTAAACACAAGGAGGATGTAGGAGTTGTGTGCTCAGGTAAATAATAGTATACTGTAAATGATCATTTAATTTAAACGTACTTCCCCTAATTTAAAGGTGTTTTTCTGCTCGTTCAGGCTGCAACATCACACTACAGCACAAAACACAGCGTGATTGTTGGGAATTCTTCCCCTGCGATCTGCGTCATGTTAGTAATGACTTGCATAAATAACGTAGTGCAGTGTTCATAGCATGTACGGTCTTAACGTAACTGCCTATTCATAAAAGTTACTTAAACGCAACAGTCATATCGCATGCTCTCCCTCAGGTTTATGCTCTCCCTGCAGCGTTTATGTGCAAGAGAAAGTGTTTGACAAAATAAGTTACTTTGATGTATATTGTTAATCACCTAGACTCTTACAGTGTACCACAACTGTGTTAACCTTGACAGTGTTTATGATGATATTAATGTTTAGCGATCTTTCTGAGTGTAATTTGACCCTGTTTAACGAGCGGATTAGCCCGTTAGCATCGTGATGTGCGTTGTTCATGTTTACAACTTTATAACATTTACATGTAACATTTTCAGGGTGATAATACCTTTTAACGATCATTATTACTAACGCCTATATTAGTGATGCAGTCTCATTCCTATAAATAATTGTATTTCATCGTTTGTAATCTTCATTGCACTACGCAGATTATTCTCACGGAGATATTGCTGAGATATCTCTCATTTTTATTTTATTTATCAGTGCACTTTACAAAGTTGTTTATTATAGAGTTTGTGATATGTTGAGTCTTTGGTTGTATTTATACAATGAGTATTTATTTCTGTTGTTTTATTTCAGAAGCTACCTCAAATGCACCAGCTTATGTATATGGTCAAATCTTGTGCAATAAACGGCCAAACTCAATATGCTAACTCTGACAAGAGTTCTGCAGCGGTCAATAACGTATTAACCAGCATTCAGTGGGGCAATCCCCAACAGTGATCAGTGTAGCCCAATTCCCAAATTAATCTCTAATGAGTTTGTTCTTTTCAGTGACTCAAAGACATACAGCTTACAGCTAACTTTGAGAGTTAAATCAGTATAATTACAGACTTGATGTTCATATGACAAAGTGCAGCTAAAGATATGCATTTGATCAATATTGGTATTTTATGTATATTAAAAAGTTAGGTATTTTTTAAATTGGTTAGTGATGTTTTATATGTAAAATAATCATTAATGGAACAATTAAGGAGCTGTAATTGTTAGGAGGAATCAAAATCATAAAATGTACGATTAACATCACTAATTAAAACTGAGTTGAGGTAATTTCTCATTCTTTTCCATCTAGAGTTTGAAGAGATCAGGTTGACTGAGGGCTGTGAAGGGAATGTGGAGGTTTTCTACAATGGATCCTGGGGTAATGTGTGTTACAACCAGATGGACAGAGACACGGCGAGTCTGATCTGTCAAGAGCTGAACTGTGGAAGATCTGCCAGTGAACCCATTGATTCAGAGGGACTGAGGTCCCATAATTGGCTTGATAACCTTAAATGTCGACGACATGATTCCACTTTATGGCAGTGTCCATCTTCACCATGGGGGCAGAATGACTGTGGTGAAAATGAAGTGGCCAAAATCACCTGCTCAGGTAGGATGATATTTAACTGATTTATGGTGGTTTGAAATCATAATGTTTTGTTTAAATATGATTATTTTTTTGTCTTTTACTCATTTTCTTTTTTCTATTCAGAGGTAAATTTAATTTTAACATGTTTTAATCTCAGAGGATCAAACACGTGAGTCTCCTCAGAGTCTTCTGACATGTTCTACCTCACCATCTCCTCACCAGAGACAGTGTTCAAGTATGTTTATGAGTTTATAATCACAACTTTAAACTTTGTTGTGAGTGTTGTGCTGAAGCTGCTCAGTGCTGGTTGATGTGTGTGTTTTAGGTCATGTTCCTCTCAGACTGAGTGGAGGGGAGGGCCGGTGCTCTGGGAGGCTGGAGGTGTATCATAACGCTGTGTGGGGCTCAGTCTGTGATGATCAGTGGGACATCAGCGATGCTCAGGTGGTCTGCAGGCAACTGGGTTGTGGAGCAGCATTGAGGGCTGATAGGAATTCAGTCTTTGGTGCCGGTGAAGGTGTTGTGTGGATGAACAGAGTCGAGTGCAGAGGGAATGAGATTCACCTGTGGGACTGTCCTCTCTCCCTGAATAACCACACTGACTGCTCCCACAAAGAGCACGCTGGACTCACCTGTGCAGGTATTTGAGAATTTAGAGCTGAAAATATTTAGCATTTAAAAATGTTAATATTTGTGTATGCTTGTTTTCATAATTACAGATTTTTCAGAATTTACTACTCCTGCCACATCAACATCAGTTTCTCCTCCAGTGCACTCAACATCAGTCACTCCTCCACAAACTCCTCCAGCAGCGTCTCTCTGCGTCAGTCCAGTGCTTGTGATTGTACTGGTAGTTTTGCTCTTACTGCTCTTAGTGCCACTGCTTGTACTGATTCAGCGAAAGAGAGTGATGAGGAGAGGTAGGAGAGATCCAGTGTTACATTTGGCTCAGAGATGTAACATTAAGGGAGACTACATGGCGGAATAGCTTCAAACATACTATTTATTAAAAAAAATGAATCAAAATAACACAGAACATCAGTATCAGTACATTCAATCAGTATGAAATGCAAGTGAATGGATGCATAATGAACTGTGGTCTGTGCTAGTGAATGGATGCGAAACAAAACATAATGCTACAAAATTGAAGCGCAGCTCTGGCAAACTGCCCAAGCAACAATGGAGCAGCGGCGCTGACAAACTCTTGCAACATGTTTAAATAAGTCACGCCCCAAACACAAAACCTGCAATAGAAAAAAGAAACCAAAACACCCAAATCAACACAACTCGGTCCCAACACACAACCCCCTTAAAAAATCCTTCTCAATAACAGAGTAATTCATACCCATAAGGTTGGGTTCACACTAAAGCCGGGCTCACACTACAGGATTTTTAACCTGATTTTGCCCAGATTTTTCCACTCCAGAGAATCGGAGCCAAAATCTTGTGGAGCACCTCAATCACTCCCAATTTTCAGCTCAGATTATCTGGTAATGTGAGGTGTTCACAGATCGAATCTTGCACCTCCCGATCTGCTCTCACACAAATCTGGGCCGCCCCGATCATATCAAACATGTTTGATATTCAGGATTTGAAATCGAGGCGATCACGGCTATGATCACAACAGTACTTTCACAACAGCCAATGCGCAACCGCAAAACAGCTGCTGTACGGTCCGTTGCAGACAGAGGAAACTGCTTCTAATGTTTTTGTAGTAACACTGTCTGTATAATGTGTTGAAAACATACCACCACAACTGCATGGAGTAAGGAAAGCAATGGAGTGAAATCGTCTCAGTTTTGAACATACTGGGTGAGTGCATAAAGCTGCTAGCACGCCAACTAATATTTGTAAACATTAGTTGCTGAAATGACAATCTGTTGCGTAAGATCACGTAAGGCGCTCCCTCCGTCATGATCAGGAGGTGCAAGATTGGATCTGTGAACACCTCACATTACCAGATAATCTGCGCCGAACATCGGGACCGATCAAGGTGCACCACAAGATTTTTGCTCCGATTCTCGGGAGGGGAAAATCGGGCTAAAATCCTGTAGTGTGAGTCCGGCTTAAGTCAGTAGTTTTCAATCTGGTCCTAGGTAACCCCTGCTCTGCACATTTTGCATGTCTCCCTTATTTAACACACCTGATTGAGATCATCAGCTCGTTAGTTCAGTTCATGGATCTCTCTCCTATTAAGCTGATGTCTGTCAGGTTTGTCTGTCTACGCACACAGCTCTTTCTGACTGGTATACAGGACTACAAAGGACACAGAAGCTGTTTATCATGACATTAATCACAGACAACATCTCTCTTAGGGGTGAGGCATCATGTAAGAATGTTAAAAGCTGTAACTATGTTACCATTTATGTGTTTAGAAATGATAAAACACCCAAGAAAAAGAAAGCCATCAACAGCAAAGTACACGGCTCATTAAGTTGCATTACAAAATTTTGGGGCTCCAGTCAAATGAGATTAAATTATGACTTCAGAGATAAAGATCTGATCCACTGTAGAATTAAGGCATTTTCTAACATTACTACTAATCAATTTTAATCATATAAAAAGATTTAAAATGATTGAGAATGTCAGATGAGTGTAACTGTTTATCTTTATGGGTTATTGACGTGTAATCAGATGAATTTGTAGATTATAGTTTAGCAGACTCTAAAACCACAATGCTGCATGTTTGTGTTTTCAGTGAATGTCTCTTCCTGTGTGGTATTAGAGAGTGAAGCAGGAGGTGTATTTGTACAGTTTAAAGAGATAAAAAGCTAATTTGTTCCCCAAACACAATTTCTTTTTAAAGAACTTAAAATATGATGATTGCATTAGCACTTTTAATCAGTGGCGGTTTATTGAAACCTTCTGACTGTTCAACAGGTGCTATAATAAAGACCAACCACAAAACCCTAACCCTAACTAAGACTATAGTTCAAACTGCACTGATAGATGCCGACTAACAGCAACAGACATGCTTGCTGGGTTTTGCTGGATCAGCGTTTCTCTCTGTGAGTGTCTGTGAGATTTTTCGAGTCGCGGAAGGTCTGAGCTGTTTGGTGAGTTTAATCTGATGATTATCTCTTGCTTCTGAGAATAGGTTTAAAAAAAAAGTTTAACTTGACAGCATAGGAAAAAAAAACCCCACAAGATCAAACCAAAATTTGGCTTTTGTACTGAACTACAAAAAAAAAAAAAAAATTTTATATATATATATATATATATATATATATATATATATATATATATATATATATATATATATATTTTAACTGTCTGAAAACAAAACATGGTTCACAGTCTGTCTAAATTGATTAACTGTGATCCATTTTAATATATTACATAATTAAAAGTGTAAACTACCTAAAGCTATTTAAGAAAGCCGAAACCCTAAACTGAAACCTATTTTCTCTCAAAAATTCCTGTCGTTACTGGTGTGTAATGAATCTTGGGATAATCTGGATCCATTTGTATCCTTTGTAGCACTTGAAGGAGCCTCTGAATTTGGACGTCCTTCATCCTGCTGTTGTGATGCTTTCGGTGTTTGTGTGATTTGAGGTCAAACTGAATGTCGCATAAATTCTGTTGCTTAATGAATGTAAAGAAATATTTAGAAATGTGATAACTGTCATATATCATATAGAGAATACTGTCAGAGTTTTTGGGAATATCATTTCTACACAAAAATGATTTCAAACATTTGAAAGAACACAACATCACAGTTGTTTAAACAAAAAAGTGACTCATATTGAATATGCATTTCTGGCATGAATTCTCATGCCTTTATCAGATTTAATCTAATAGGGTTAATCTCTCAGTCAGTCATGAGATGTCTATGACATAAGGTTATTGTCACATAGGTTTAGTTTCCAACTACATCATTTTTGTTGTTCATTCAAACTAAATCTAGCAAAAAAAAAAGTGCACAAATGAAAAATATTAAGTTTTGTAAAACAGTTTTTAAAACAGACTATGATGATGTGGGGGAGATGATGACTAAAGAGGGAGGGCCATATGACTCAATAACCACACCCACTATATCTTTGTTCACTAAGTCATATTACAATTACTGGAGCTACTGGGAATTTCTTATATTGCTAATGCATCAGTGCCTTTTCTATGAAAAATTGCATGCTTTGCAAATATTTAATAACAACAATTTGTATTTTGGTATTCAGCTTATTATTTTTTACTGATATTGTTGCTTTTTACCTAATGAACAAATAAACAAATTATATTATTCATTCAGTCTTTTAACATTTTTAGTGGAAAGCAAAAATCTTTTTAGACAGCATTTTGACCTTATCTACATAAATATAATGACAGACATATCTAAATAAATAAATGCATAACATAGGTGTAAAGTATAACAGTGCCCAACACAGCCAAATTTATTTACAATAAAAATAACAACAAAAATGGATGGCAAATATTTATTGACCATATTATGTAAAATGTGTGATTAAAAATCACACACAAATTTAAACACACTTCCCAGCTGCACAGTTTACTGTGTGATGGTGCACTTCAACTTAAATGACTTTAAACCATTTTTAGTCTAATTTTGTTGCCGATTATTTGCATTTAGTTTAATTATTTGAGATTGCAAGTTGAGATTGGGCTATTATTTCTTCAGAGCCTCCACCTGATGAGCTAAAGGCTGAGGGTCTTTCATATTAAGAAACAATATAATTTTAATGACCACATTTGATTTAATGTCAGACATTTTAATAAACACTTAGTCTGACTGCAATGTGTATTTACATTATTCGGTCACTCTGTGTATTAAAATATATCTGTGCAGCAGATATAGAGTAAAATTAGTATGCTGTGAAATGAGCTTTACATGAAATAAATGAGAAATGTAGCCATTATGTTGCTGTTAGGAATAAATGAACAATTTGCCTCCAGAAAAATGTGTAACAGTGTGAGGCTCCCTCATGTGGTGACACAAGGACAATACGCTTATCTGCTCCTCTATACAATAAGAAGTGTTTTGCTGCCATCTGCTGGATGAATTATGCAGACACACAAACAAACACATAAACGCACAGCTGCAAATGTCTTTATATGATGCCAAAGCTATATCTTTAAAATATAAACCAATGTTTATTTACAAACTTGTCTTAGTTCAGTTCATTTTATAATGTATTAACATACTGTTTATGCATATAATATGACAAAAAGTTGACATTTTTAATAAAAAACTTTTTTTTAAAAATAATTAAATAATTTCGATGTTTAAATTCAGTTAGTAATGTAGTAGTTTGGGCATCACTGCCATTGTGATTTGTGTGTGGACAGTTAAATTTACCATTCAGTTAATTCATTTGCAATGTGGCAAAGTTGTTTTGTGTTTTACATATTTAAACGTCCAAACATCCAAATGTACAGAATATGTTGTTTTTAATCATGAAACATCCCAAAGATGTGGCAGATACACAGTGTGTGAGGCTGCCTTTGACCAGCAGGATGCAGAGGTTGTGTGTAGAGAGCTGGACTGTGGGGCTCCTGTACAGGTGCTGGGAGCAGTTGCTTTTGGCAAAGGAGACGCTCAGATGTGGACACAAGAGATTCAGTGTAGAGGAAATTAATCTCACATTCGACACTGTTCATTGTCAACTTCACGGAAAATAAACTGCTCCCATGATAATGGCATAGGACTGATATGCTCTGGTAAAATATTCAACCTCTTTGTAAAGAATACAGTTCCAATTGTTAAATACAAAAACTCATTTGTTTAATCAATACCACAATCTGAGATCTCTGACTATATTAAACAGAGATAAGAACTAGTGTATTACTCTGATTATGTCTGTTCTCTTGGTTTTATGTATGTGTTTATTGCATTTTTTGTATTGGTTTTAGTAAGAACTGTGTTGTCTGTGCAGGTTACACTGATCTCAGACTGGTAAACGGTTCAGACTCTTGTTCTGGAAGAGTGGAGCTTCAGTTCATCAAAGAGTGGGGCACAGTGTGTGATGCATGCTGGGATATGAGAGCTGCCAGTGTCCTCTGTAGACAGCTGAATTGTGGGATTGCTGTGTCTGTTGTGGGATCAGACTGGTTTGGAGAGGGAAGTGGTGAAATCTGGGCTGATGTGTTTGATTGTGACGGGAATGAAAGAAAACTCTCAGAATGTTCCATCTCTTCATGGAGTCGAGCTGAATGTTCTCATAGATGAGATGTTGGAGTCATCTGCTCTGGTGAGAGGATTTTATTGGGGGAAAAAAAGTGTTAAATGCAGGAATTAGCTTGCTATCAGTGTTGCTAACTTTGTGTTTTTGTTGCTACAACTTGTTGCCAACTTTTTTTTTTGTTTGTTCAAAAAGCACCTAGCAACAAATTGTTTACATTTATTTGGCAACTTTGTTTTTTTTTTTTGTTTTTTGGCCTTTTTCTTTCTTTTTTTGCCTATATCGTGATGGGACAGATCAGAATTGACAGGAAGTGAAGTGAGAGAGAGGGGGCAGCGGGTGGTGGTCAGGAAAGGTCCTCAAGTTAGGAAAGTTGAGCGCTGTATGTTGGCGCGCCGCCCGCAAGGATATCGGCGCTGACAATTTTTAACTATTTTAACTAGTTTTTACATTTTTATTGTCGAAGTGACTTAGACAATAAAAAATGCACTCACTTTCCCTCTAAATTATACAAAAAGAGGAAACCATTGAACGACTAGCCATCCAAGCAGTACATCAGTCTGAAGAGAGCTGTCTAGCAGTACACACATCAGATAGGAATTAAGTTTCTAGCTGTAACTGCTCATTAATAATTGTTTATTTATGATGCACCTTGTTATTTTCTGGTTCTATAATTTTAATCAGTTAGGTTCAAAAAGTACATTAATTAATTAAAAAAAAAAAAAATCTCTTAAGAACTAAAATCATAAAGGTAATTTTCTACCAGGACATTATCTTTTATGTTAATGTACAACAGTGGTTCCCAAACTGGGGGGCGCGGCAAGGCTAGTGTAGTCAGCCGATTTTTATATAGATTCGAAAGAGATAAATGGCCGAAAATATCTGCCGCGCCGCCCGTCAGTATTCAGCGCGCACAGCTCAATGTGTGACGCTCCGCTCAATATTCCGCTCTATGATTGTGCGTTCCGTTGAGTTGTTCGCGGCCCATATGAATGCTTCACTCATGTACCGCTTATGCTCAACGGAAAAGCAAAGTCCGCTCAAATTACGCGCCGACAGAAAATGTCTATGTATACTTGTTCCTGTTTGCAATAGCGTCGCATACTGTGCTGTATCATACTGTAGTACTGCTGTACTGGACAACGCTGGTAAAATGAGGCTACCCTCTCGTGACGGTATGCTCTGCTCACATGCTCTGATAATAATAGCTTTTTAGGCCTATACATTATTTTGATAATTAGTCCAAAAAAGTTATATCTGATTCTGTTTTATGTAATGTATTGAGATTTAATATTCATATATTTTCTGTCCCATTTTATTGTTACTTTCAATACACGTGGATTTTATTGGCTTGTGATTATTTTTTATTCAGTATTATTAAAATTATTGAGTTAAATTAAAAACAAAATGACTATATTATGTAATACAGTAATACATAATTATTACAAAGCAGCTTCAGTTTCGGCCAAGAATTTATATTTCGGTACATCCCTAGATTTTTATGTAAAAAGAAACGTTTTTAGGGTGATACAAGACCCCACTGTGAAATTATCTTGTTATTATACGGCTACATGCCACATATGTAAATAATTTAACACAAAATATGAATTTCATCATATTTTATTACCTCAAGACG
>JAMKFB010000215.1:0-90214 GCA_036247105.1 Cirrhinus mrigala
GCAAACGTCTGCTGGAAGATGCAAAACACATTAGTAAGTTGATCATCATAGATCTGATTCATTGTCTTTTCTCTTTCTGTCTTCAGTCTGTATGATTGCAGTATTACAGAGGAACAGTGTCTCATCCTGACTTCAGCTCTGAAATCAAACCCATCACACCTGAGAGAACTGGACCTGAGTGAGAATAAACTAGGAGACTCTGGAGTGAAAAACCTCAGTGATCTACTGAAGAACACACAATTCAAGCTGGAGAAACTAGAGTTAGTACAGTTGAAGTTTATTTATTTTAAGACAACAGATCTAAGGTTATATTGTTTAAAGCAGGTTTTTTTTATATATATATAGTAAGTGTGTAAATGCAGAAATCAGCCTTTCATTAGAGAATAAAGAATGGAGGCATTAAATAAATAAAATAAAGTAAAAGTAGTAAGTAGAAGCAGTGCCTGCCCTCATACAAAACTAACGTGACTCAAAACAAACTATTAGAAACAAAATGCCTCTTCAATATTATGATCATCATAGATCTTAAACCTTAGTTTGAATCAAATATAAACACAGAAGGATTCACACTGTAAACTGGAGAGACTGAGCTCAGTAACATTCACATACAAGAATCAGGAAACATGATAATAATGATAATATTTTCTTTTCTTATTTTGTGCTGTTTTTGCCATTGCAGGTTAAGCAGGAGTTATATGACAGATGAAGGTTGTTCTGCTGTGACTTCAGCTCTGAAATCAAACCCATCACACCTGAGAGAACTGAACCTGAGCAGGAATAAACTAGGAGACTCTGGAGTGAAAAACCTCAGTGATCTACTGATGAACACACAATTCAAGCTGGAGAAACTAGAGTTAGTATCATTATACTGTACAGCAGTGACAGTGAGATTAAAGTTTAATGCTAGTTTCACACTGCACACATTAGCAGGACGTGAGCAGCACATATTTTTTTCGGCTCTCATGTTAACAGATTAGAGTATTCACACCGTACGCAGTGGCGGCGCAGCAGCGTGTAGCAGGAGCAGCAGTGCTGCGATCGTTTCAGCGCTGAGTCTATTTTTGCAGCGCTGTTTACACTGGATTAAAGCTACAGTGCATTGTTCTTGATCAAAATTGACCTGATTAACATGAAAATAACAATTTCACCACAAAATCATGTAAGCGAGTTTCGTGTTTCACAATCATGGGGTAAAAGGCTCACCAGCGTGGGGCAAAAAAACACAGTATACAGCCTACTTTAGCTAAAATAATGTTTTTTTTTTTGTTTTTTTTTAAATGATGTTTGTAATAAATGTTAAGTTAATACTTGATCAAAACAGTCGCGTTTGCAAAGTTTGTACTATTTTCTGCTTATTTTGATAAATAAAATAATCAATAAATAGGCTGTTGTCATTAAAATGTGTTAACATATTTTAAAATACAGACACAAAATAATTTTAAAAAGTGAAGATTCTAAAAGCATTGAAGGAGATCACATAATAATTTAATATAAATTTACAGTAGTAACAACAAATGATATTTTTTATTAATGATATGTTTAATATCATGTTTTTAAATATAATATTATATAATATTATAAACGATGGTGATTATCTCTGTAATATATTATGTATATAGTATGTATTGTAATATTATACATAACATATGATATTTACCATCTGAATCTAACCATGTCATGTCAACAAATGGAAAAGTCAGTCATTTATTAATTATCTTGTAAATTATTATGCCTTTTAGCCCCAATAGCAGGGGCGACTTTACCCCAAATAACCTACTTTTACATATTTTTTTCTTTATTGAAAAACTGTTTCTTTAATTATTTTAAACCAAACTGGGAGTCATTAAGATGACATTTGTCTGAAAATGTATTCAATAATTTATTGTTATTGCTCAAGCTTAAAAGGCCTGTTTACATTATTAAAACTAGAGGCACTTATTAACTTTAAGATTATTTTTTATCTTGTAAACTACCTATGTACAGCATGTTATATGCATGTGTGTGTGGGACAGAGGGGATCACGGCCGCATCACGTGTTGCCTATATCATAAATCAAAGCACATGACAGACAGTTGTCGGAGAACACCTGAAATACGTGACCGAATGAACCATACTCGCCTGTATTTGCAGTACACAAGCCGTGGTTCAGCTGCATACGACAAACACTGCCAGTATGAAAGCACAATGAGCGCCTGCTGCTCACGCCCTGAATACACACTTTTGTGCTGCCTCTGCTCTGCTTCCGCATCCAGTGTGAAACCAGTGTAAACAGAAATGTGAAAATAGACCATTTAATGTTGTTAAATTTACTACTGTTTCTATATTGATTCTACATATTAATTTCCATTGGAAAAATTGACTTATTTGTTGACTGAGGGTCCAGACTTGGATTGTAACTAGTCTCCTCAAATACTCCTCTCTTGGTTTGTTCATTCATATATTAGAAGTTTCCATGATTTTGCTGGTTTATTAGTGAATGTATGACATTTGTTCATGATGCATCATAGATCTGATTCATTGTCTTTTCTCTTTCTGTCTTCAGTCTGTGGGCATGCAGTATTACAGAGAAACAGTGTCTCATCCTGACTTCAGCTCTGAAATCAAACCCATCACACCTGAGAGAACTGAACCTGAGCTGGAATCTAATAAACAACACAGAAGTGAATCACTTGTGTGACGTACTGAAGGATTCACACTGTAAACTGGAAAGATTGAGGTCAGTAACATTCACATACAAGAATCAAAATGATTAAAATCACCTCAACAGTTTAAACCAAAACACTTTATAGTATCTAACGATGTCTACAGAAGCTTCTTAAACGAGCTCATCCAGTAAGTAAAACTGTTAAAGTGTGGAATAAAGAGTCTTCAACATGTTTTACACTAAACAATACTTTTGGATTGAACTATTTTTAGAGTTTACCACAAAAGAAATGCAGTTTTATAAGAGAAGTCCCTGACTTTTCACGACAGGTGGGATTCCGCTTACGGCACTTCTCATTCATTCCTATGGCATCCGTAACTGCGAATGAGTGTCACACAATTCTGACTGAAATTATTTTTTTTGTATTTGTTATCCTAAAAATTAATTGTGCACAGAAACCTTAAACATTGAGTCTGATGCTGTAACACAGTTCGTAGAATGGGAAGGAGGCGGGAACCAGCGAACATTCAAACACTTTAAAGGGGTCATCGGATGCCCATTTTCCACAAGTTGATATGATTCTTTAGGGTCTTAATCAAAAGTCTCTAATATACTTTGATTAAAAATTCTCAATGGTTTTGTAAAACAAAACCCTTTTTACCTTGCCAAAATCAGCTCTGCAAAAATCATCTCAGTCTGGTCGAGGCTGCTTTAAATGTTAATGAGCTCTGCTCACCCCGCCCCTCTCTTCTCTCTGTGGAAAGACGGTCTTGTTTACATTAGCCGCATTTAGCCGCTAAACTTCCTAACTTCCACGCTATAAGGAAAGGTGATCGCAAATATTCATAAAAAAAACACTTATACTCACTTCTGCTGTAAGTGAAGCTGGATCACGAATGATTCGCGTGAACATAGACGGATATATGTAGATCGGGAGGCGCATTCCCTTCACAAACAAATGTAATCCACTGCATCTTCAGCGGCTCAGATGTCGGGAGTAAATGACGACTACTATGTTCATTATTACATCCAGCAACACAACACCTCAATCGCTCAGTCCCTGCTCCGGCATCAAAAGATGGAAAGTTACTGGACTGTGACAGCTGGTCTAAGGTAAGAGCTCATGTCAATCAACTATTGTGGGAGTGGCCTCTGTGGGTGTGACGGCACAACGACAGGCATCTGAGAACGGCTCGATTTGAAAAAGGGGATATTATTTTTACAGATTGATTAAAAACCACTGCATGGATTTTTATCATTATAGGGTAGATTTGTACATACACTGCCAACACACATTAATGTTCAAACAACATGAAAAAGTGAACTTAGCATCCAGTGACCCCTTTAATAATAAAATAAACAAAACACAAAAGTAAAGCAGCAGCCCCTCACAGACGACTGCCGCACACAAAACGCAAAATAAAGTCCATGCCTGGTCCTGTCTCGTCTTCCACTGTCATCACTCCGCCTTTTATCCTTCCAGAGCTCCTCCGTGGGACTTGAGACCGGTGAGTGGCGCAGGTGTCGCTCATTATCATTAAACTCCACCGGCCTCGTTCCATTCCCACGGCTCTCAGCCCCGCCCCACTCATCACAGATGAGTATTAAAAAAATAAATAATCACAGAACAATACAAAATGGAGTCTTCAAACATGATTTTGTTGTCCTCTTTCTTCTTAAAAAGAGAAAAAGAAAGGAAATATTGGTCCATCCAATCCTGAGATTGTGTAGAGATTAAGTAGAGTTCCACTTCCTTATCAAGGAGCTGGGGGATTGTCCCGAGTGAGGTGTGATCCCCAACTGTGAGGTGCAGGCCGTGCTACACGCTTACTCCACCGTGATTGATCAGGTGACTTTGAGGAAAACAAAAAGGCCAGATTCAAACTATGGAAATCAATCAGGAGGACCAAGAGACATTATAGTCTGATTCTGGGGGGAAATTACATCACTGCAGATTCCCAGTGCATGTGACAAATCCTGCAGCTCATCACAGAGAACCAGCAGAAAAGCCAGGGAGCCTTGAGTACCAAGACCACACTCCCAGATGAGCTGATTGAGTTCAAGTTTGCCTCAGTTTGAGGCACCAATCATCAGCCAAAAGCATAGGATTCTGGACTCAGAGGGTATTTTGGACACGTCACTCACGGTGTCATCGGTGGAGGTGTGCATGGCTCTGAAACCCATGGAAGGCCCAGATGACATCCCGGATGGACAGTCAGGGTTTGCTAGTCAAGTCCTATGTAAAAAGGACCAGTCCAGCCACCTTAGACTCATTAAAATTTGCATATCGACAAAATGGGTCCACTGATGATGCTGTCAACACTGCCATCCACACAGCACTCACACATTTGGAGGGTAACGACACACATGTGCGAATGCTTTTTATTGATTACAACTCAGCAATAACAGAGACTCTCTTCACCCTCAGACCGACACTCTCCCTCAGAAACTGGTGCTGAACTTCCCGTTGGACAGACCTCAGTCAGTCAGAGTAGAAAACTGGATATGCCCCTGTGTCAACAAGCTTGACCCCCCCCCAAATTTGGAATTATGTCACACCAAACAATTTTGTGTGCAATGTGCAGTTTGTCCTGAAAACTATTTAAAAAAAAAAAAAAACAAAGAAAGAAAGAAAAAGAAAAACATCACCAGCTGCTAAATTCAAGTCTGTGTTCACTAGCTGGTGCTGAGCCAGAGACATACGTGTTTTTACAGCACTGCGTATTATAACCAATCACACACGATTCTGTTGAGCTTATGAATGCAATGGCCAATCAGAGGTGTTCAGATGAGTCATCGCTGAAAGTGTTATAGGCTAATTAGTAACTTATAATGTTTTATTAAATTCACATTACATATAAAGTCAGTCATATTAAACATATTTTATGACATGACGCCTATATCTGGTACTTAAGTAAAAAGACAGGTTTTTATGCATAGTTCATAGATTTCACTATTAGGCTACTTTGCTGATCGCTCATTATAGATCAACTAACATGATCCATAAAGGTGCAAAATTATTTGTCAAATAAATGAAACATGATGAAACATTCATTTGAGTTTAAATTGTTATAGCTTATTCTAGAGATTGCAGTGATGCATGACATGGTGAAAAATGACTGAATGAATAATACTGTATTAAAGCAGCTTAAGATTCATTTTAAAAGTGTGTCCCCTAAAAGCACAAGGGGCCCCAGTCTGTTCCCCCCAGTTACTGTGGTCTAGAACTGACACTGCAGGATCAAAGTTTCTTTACAGAACAATCTCTTTCTTACCTTTTCATAATCTGAAGAACCTTCTTTCACCACAAAGAACCTCTTGTGAAACAGTCAAGTCACCTTTATTTCTATAGCGCTTTTAACAATACAGATTGTGTCAAAGCAGCTTTACACTATTAAATAGGAAAATACTGTCAATAACGCAAAAGAACAACAGAAAACACTCAATTTTCAGTTAAAGTTCATCATTGAATCCAGTGATGTCATCATCCAGCTCAGTTCAGTTCAAATAGTATCTGTGCAATCAAGACGATGATATCACTGGAAATTAAGTGTCCCCAACTAAGCAAATCAGAAAGATTCTTCAGATGTTAAAGGTTCTTTATGGAACCATTCAGACAAAAAAGGTTTTTCTATGGCATTGTGAAGCACCTTTATTTTTAATAGCGTTGGTCTCGCAACACTCAGCATCATGTAAGGAAGTCCCAGCGGTGACTGTATTTCTTAAGAAGGCTGAGGAAATTTGGCATGGGAAGCGAAATCCTCAGCAACTTTTACAGATGTACGGGTGAAAGTGGTGTGGAAGTTGCACAGTTCAGGACAGGAAAGCTCTCCAGCACGTGATTAAAAATCAGTGTTGGGCTACTAGTTTAATTACATTTCTTAATAGCATGGTGTTAGTGTCAATGTTTTCTGAATCTCAAAGCTTTTCAGTAGCAAAGCTCTTTTTCTGATCAAGTAACACGGTAGCGTCAACAAAAGCTACATTTTCCAAAGCATCTCTGAGGTTTAAGCTCAAATCAGAAAAAATAACTGCTAAGGGTCACTGATCCTGGATCAGTCAGTGACGCCACTAAACCTCATAACTCCATTGGCTCCTCAAAGTGTCAATCAAACCTCATTATTCCTCCCACCTCTCAGTTTGGAGCATCTTGTTTGCAGTCTGAAGGTAAATAAAGAACTGTTGACTGAATAAATACAGCATTTTCTTTACTCAAGAAACTCTATATATATAAAGGCTAATGTTTTTTGTATTTCAGGAGTGGAGGAGAGTGTCTTAGTCTAGCATTTGTTGTCGAGTCACAGTCAAACAGCTTGTGTGAAGAGCTGAATCTTTTATAATACGATATTTCGGCAATAAAACAGAAAACACTGAGCACCCACATAGTGACAGAAAACTGTAGCGTTATAACCTGCAAGTTCATGAAAACATAAATTCAATGCAAGTTCTGCCTCTGATGTGGCAGTAATGATGGAAAAAAAAAAACATTCGCTGCTCAAAAACTTCACAGGGTATTTGAACTTGATTTTGGAGAAATGTTAATAACATAACACATGCAATGATGTAAATAAATCTGTAGGTCTATACATTTATATGGTAACACTATATAATAAGATTTCATTAGTTCATGTTAGCTAATGTGTGTATATATATATATATATATATATATTTATGGTTTAGTCATGCTTCCACAAAATTCTGTCCGGGTCCACCTGCTCCCGCAGAGATATGTTATTTCGTCCCGCTCCCATCTGCGGTATTCATGTTTTGTCCCGCTCCTGCCCGCAAAAACCCGCATAAAAGTAACCTGTGTAGACATTTTTCACCACATTGATGAAATGTACATGAAATAGTTCTGTAGCATCTCATAATGTCCACAAGATCTCGGCATAAGCACTCCCGATAAAATATTTGTTATTTAGGCTAAGCATCAACATTCAGAAACCACTACTATTCTCAACAGTAAAGCAAGCATAGGTGCTGCGTGCATGCATGGCAGAATGCGAGCAAACAGCGCTCCCTTAAAGCTGACATCTCAGTTTATCGCAATCTCATAAAGCTCTTATAACACCGTGAATATATGCACAATGAAATTTTACACAATTTCTACACTTCTCGTGTTGTAATGAGAGGATTCGCAAGCACGCAACATTCAGCACTGTGCAACAACTTAGAAGCGGTGAGTGGATTCTAACTTAAACACCTCTGATTGACCAATGAGTTCCAGAAATCAACAGATGGCTTCATTGCTCAAGCTGCAAACACGTGTTCTAAATCGAAACTGCCTATTCTTGTGCCTGTTAATCATTTTTATGTTATATTAGTTGTTTTTATTGCTTTAGTGCAATAGATGAATAACAATTTATGTTTTTTATTTTATGTTTAGATATTTTTATTTTGCTTTCGGGGCTCTGGTCCCTAGTATTTTTGCATGAAATTTCAAAACATTTGCATAGTTGTCACAGTGAATGTCCTGTGAGTGTTTTATAATGGATGCTCACCCATAGAGAATAATCTTGTAAGGCTCAGTGGTGTTTATGCACATATGAGCATCAGCATCAATAGATTTAAAATGTATTTGCTGTATTTTTCGTTTGTATGTTTTATTTTATAATGGATGCAAACAGTAGATATGTCAGTCCAGTTCAAATGGGCAGGTTTAGTGAGTGGTCTTTTGGCATCTCCCTGCTATCCTGTTTGGAAGGTTCACTTTTTTAAGAAAAGGTACTCTGAAGTTGTAAAGAATGTCTGAATTAAAGATTCAGGAGCTTTAATTTGTATGTGTTTATATGTTAAAATGTTAGAATTGAGCAGAGGGTTTTCTTTTAAGTTAAAAAGTATAGCTTTAATTTAAAGTTTGTTTGTATTTTGAGTTTTTTTTATAACATCCAGTAGAAGAATAAAAAGGCAAAACAAATGTTTTGGTCAATAAAAAGGTTTAAAAATAAACACCTTTAGAGGAAATGTCTGGCATAGGGGGGCCTTGCAAAATTGACCGGAGAAGGAGGTGGGCCCCGGCATAAACAAAAGTTGAGAACCCCTGCCCAGGAGGATATCTTCAGTGTAGTGAAGCTTCATTTAATGAAGAGTGTTAGCTTAGCTCACTACATTTTCCAACATCATCATCAGGGACAATACACATCCACAACACAGCCTCTTCACACTTCTGCTGTCTGGGAGATGTACAGGAGTATGAAATCAAGGACAGAAATTGCATCTCTAATAACTTTTATAACTTATTTTGATGGGTTGCATCAAGGAGCTGTGAAACCGGTTACACTCACTGAATGAATCACATTTGTGCCAAACTCTTACAAAGCAAAAACAAACATTGTCCTTCGATCCATGAACGTTTCTCACAGTTAATGTTCAAAATCCCACAGTCTGAAGTGTCTGTCACACATGCTGCTGTGAATAATTTAGCAAAGCGTCTTCTGATTGGATAAGAACAGACAGTCTCATGAATAATTATGAGACACCGACGCGTCATTGAAGTACTATAGTCCTTTACCACGTCACAAACTATGACGATCACAACTGTGTCACAAACTGTGACGTCAACACGATGTAGATTTTAATCCTGGAAGATGAAAATTGTGCAAAAGCTCAAAATGAACCACTTTTCTCCAACAATTACAATGAACAGATGCTAACATTGTCTTCTGTGATGTGAAACACAAACACCTCTGCTAAAATCTCAGAAAAAAAGTAGTCTGGGGTTTCATGACCCTTTAAAAACGAACTTCCCATTACCATCACTGACTGTTACCTTGTTTGTTGCACAATATATATTTTTGTGTATATTCATATATTTTTGTATAGTTAATCTGTCTATATTCTATACTGTATATTTTTGTGTAATGGAGACTTGCAAAGTAAGTTGTTGTGTGGTCTAAACATTTGAAAGTTGTATTACAGTTTTTCTCAATTGCTTAAACACATTTCTTGAAATTATGCCTTGCTTTTGCAAAACTCTGAACACAAATCCGTAACTTCTAACTCAATTCCCCAAAATGAAGCTCTCCACTCAAAACAAATCAATCTTGCTGAAAAAAACAAACGTTGCTCTCAGACATGACACACAAACCCTCAAAAACACACACACTACAGCACAGTTTTGCACACTGATGAGATCAATTCAAAACAATGCTGAAAAAATGAAAACCAGAAAACCGTCCTCCTCCTTCTTCTCCTTTTCTTCCTCTTTCACCTCCTACTCTTCTTCTTCAAAATTGCATATTACTGTATGTGGGATATTGATTGAAAAAGACCGGATAGGATTCACAGTCACACTTTTACTAGTGGTCTGACGAAAAAAAAAAGAAAATATGGGCAAAGGCAGAAATATAAATTAAAAAGTCCAATGTCAGAATTCGGAACTCTTGTGTTGCCCTCTGTGTATATATGCTTTCTAATTGAAGGTTCATGAGATGCTGAGATGTGCCTTTGAGCTATTTCAGAGAACTGCTTTATCATTGGTTGATCTGTAGTCTCGACATTAGTGAAAGTCAGTATTCACTTGAACATTTCATGGCAAATTTACAAAAAAGACAAATAGAAATGTGTAGAATATGCTTGACAGTTTATGACAACTAGATCAAAAATTTTGCATTTACTGCAAAGACATATACGATGAGCTAATGACTTGATGTTTTGAGGGGTAAGACTATAGCACAGAGACCTATATACATGTAATACATTTTGACCAACATGACAGTAGGAACTGATAATGTAAGAAAACCGCAGACAAATCAGTTGCATAATCAGTTGCATGAATGTACCAAAGCAAATGCAACTTGTTAAAAAAAAAATAATTAGAAACATTTTATGATGTGCACAAGTGACTAGATGATGTGGAGGTTGAACAAGTAGTTTTGAGAATTTTATTTCTGATCTGAGAAAAGCAACAAACTGTAAACTGACTTTGGCCCTTTTATCTCCATCAAAGGTTCTGATTGGTGTGTGATAAATTTTGATTCCTAGTGTTTCCACTTGAGTAATCGTGGGCTAATTGAGCTCAAACTTTGCAGACTTGCGTAAACAATATTGAATGCTAGTGCTTTCTAAATGACCACATGGTGTAAGCACTAGAGTTTTGCAGTAACAGTTCACCAAATTTGACTCATGTATTAAAGCAGGGGAATAGTGTTTATAGTTCAGGGAAATGGGGGTGCTGTTTGAAAAATGGCAATATGGTTTTGAAATTTTAGTTCAAAAGACTGGTTATAGTGTTTTAGCAATCGAGAAAAACTGTAAGTGTTTCTGTCCACTTCACTTATTGCCCATACAGCAGGTCAAATACCCAACCCAATATCCAATAATTTCACCTAATAATACCAAAAATACACAAACATTTAATGTTTGGGAATTAAAAATTATTTGTACTTCTATGAAGAATCAGGACAAATTGTACATAAACCATAAAAAGTGTAAATTATTGGATTAAATGAACAATTTATTTATTTTTCATTTTATTTTGCTTTGAAGACCAAATTGTGAAAAATTATCTAAAGGTATTCAGACACTCTTCCTCGGTTTCATTTTATGAAGACATTTTGACTTTATTAAACTGTTCTTTTATCTTCTCTCTTTCTCTCATTGCAGGTTAAGCTGCTGTTATATGACAGATGAAGGTTGTTCTGCTGTAACTTCAGCTCTGAAATCAAGCCCATCACACCTGAGAGAACTGGACCTGAGTGAGAATAAACTAGGAGACTCTGGAGTGAAAAACCTCAGTGATCTACTGATGAACACACAATTCAAGCTGGAGAAACTAGTGTTAGTATCATTATACTGTACAGCAGTGACAGTGTTATTAATTTACTGTTCAGTTTATTTTAAGTGTTTTGTGTGTGTTTGTGACTGTACACGTAAAAATTACTTTTTGGCTCTTGTTCATTTTAATTGAAATAAGCTAAAGTAACATGTTTTTGAGCATTCTGTAACAATTTCATTGTGTTCACTCTACCTAATATATTTAAAATAGAAACTGATTTAATTTATTTGTGTTGAAACTACATTAATATTGTTTTTGTTGATGTAACTAACTGAGCAGTGGATTTGTAGTTCACAGCATGATTTGCAAGGAACTGCATGATTGTAAGTTTAGGGATGAAGTGTTATTTTATGTGTTTTTCTATAAATACATGTTAGTGTTTAATGTTCAGTTATGCTGGACAGTTTCTGTGATGTTGTTGAATTTTGTGGTTCCCATTATGCAGAAGAGACGTTTGTGTTTAGACTGTGACTCTTGAGTAATAGATATTCAAATGTCAGTACTGACACCAGTTTTTTCACATTCATTATTTTGTATAATTATGAGTGAAACTGCTTGTTTAATATAATAATAATAATAATTAGGCCTCAGTGAATAAATAAATAAATATATAGTTATTTGTTTCCACAAGATTTTGTTTGACAAATGTAGTTGAGCTGAACCCAAACTAGTGTAGATTAATTTTATGTAAACCAGCTAAACTGTGTTGACCCAACTAAGCAATTTTCATTTGAATGAAATAAATTCCATTGTAAAAACATTCTTTAGTAAAATTAAATAAGCATAACTAATTTAATTTTGACTGTATGACATTTACCTATGATGTATTTATTCACACATAAACTTTACATGGATCTGGTTCATTGTCTTTTCTCTTTCTGTTTTCAGTCTGTATGAATGCAGTATTACAGAGGAACAGTGTCTCATCCTGACTTCAGCTCTGAAATCAAACCCATCACACCTGAGAGAACTGAACCTGAGCAGGAATCAAATAAGAAACACAGGAGTGAATCACTTATGTGACGTACTGAAGGATTCACACTGTAAACTGGAGAGATTGAGGTCAGTAACATTCACATACAAGAATCAAAATGATTAAAATCACTTCAACAGTTTAAACCAAAACACATTATACTCAAAATCTCATGATGAGTCTGAGTTCACATTATATTTGTGAAAAATTCTTCACTTTAATGATTTATTTGTAAGATGATCTTCCTCTGTTTGTCTCTTTCTAGTCTTTATGACTGTGGAATTACAGATGTTTCTTCTTTAACTCAGTCTTTGACAAACACAAAAGCACTGCAGTTTCTAAAAGAGCTTGATCTGAGTGACAATAAGATTGGAGACTCAAAGCAGCAGCTCATTGATGTGCTACGAGACTCAAACTGTAAACTGATGTGAGTAAACTTCACTTTCTGATATTAAAGAGATTAATTTACCTCTGATATGTGAACAAATATATACTTTGAAATATTTGTGAAAAAAGTTTATCAAATTATCATCTGTCTTTATTTCAAAGGGTTTGTGTCAGAATGAAATGTAAAGTTGATAAAAATGTTGAACACAAAGGAGGAAAGAGAACAAAAGCACACTGTCAGAGCTTTATACAACAACACTTGCTTTATTAATGACATCAGTAATAGTGAATCATTACAGTTTGAAATAGATTTGGTCAGATTGTAGGAAAACGCTGGTAAAATCAGTGCAGATTCCAGCTTCAGCTCACAGCCGTCCAGCATCACATGATCAATGTCTCTGTCTCTTGTGTTTTTATTTTGACAAGCAACACGTCACATTACTTATGTAAGGTATAATCAGGGTGTTATTTTATCGTTCTGTCGTTCTTCATTCTGACAAGGCTTGTCGTAATATGCTCATGTTTATTGGAGAAACAATGACAGCTCAGTTAGTGGACTTCATCAGTTAATATCGCTCTATTTGGGTAATTAAAAAAGGATTTGTTTATGAATGAAAGCACTTTTTATACATCCCCCCTCTGGTTTTTCCACAAATCACACCCTGGGTATAATGTACATCGACATTCAATCCCACAATGCACAGCAATACGGAGTTTACAACTAATGTATGCCCAATGGATAGAGAATACCCATAATGCACTGTGAGAGTCACATGCTGAATGAATTGCTGTGTCTCACCAGAAGATGAATCATCCATCCATTCATTTTACAAAATGCTCACCCACAGAGTACAGCATAATACAATACAGATATAAATTAATTGTAAATTGATTATTAAATAGTTTTTTTAATAATTTCAGTTATTTACTGAGACCAATACAAGCATGTTTAAACTAGAGGACAAACAGCTTTAACTAGTGGAACATTTCACTGAAAGGTTTTTGTTTTAAGGCAAAATCACATTTGTATTTGTTCCATGTCATTTATTATATTTGGTGTAAACTCATTAGTATGTGTTTCACTTTATTTTGACTCAATAGAGACACAGATTGGAATTCATGTTCTAAATGTATTATATTTAAAACACAAATACTGTTTTATAAATATGTATTCAAATCAGGTAGAGTCAGTAATTAATCTGATCACAGGATTCTAATGCAACTTTTTACTAAAAAAAAAAAAAAAAAAAAATTGATTGAAATATAGTAACTAATTTGTAGTTTGTTCCACTGAACTCTGATTATCTTCTCTTCTGTTCCACCTTACAGTTTCTGGTAGTTCAATTGCAAGACTTTGGTGATTGTTTAATCAGCAAAAGATGATAAATGCTGTATATCATAATTTGAAGTGGTCTTGAGAGGAGCAGTAAACATCAGGTGAGGATCCACAGAAGAGCTTCACTACTGTGTCTATGAGGAGAAAGAAATGTGTGATAAATGTGTGAATGTGATCCATACAGGTGAAGAGACTCAGACTTTACAATGAAATAATGCAGCATGTGTGTTAGAAATATGTGATATTGAATGATTAATGTTGCTTTAGTATTCAAGTGATCATTTTGTTTAATTTAAAGCTGGAACAGAGGAGGAAGAAGCTCAGATGAGTCTGTCTGGCTCTTCAGTTGAATAATATTTGTATTAAATTTTTGTTAAATATTTGTACATCCATAATGATTCAAATGTTTCTAATCATAAATGCAGCACTTAAATGTATGAAAAGAAATGATAAAACAAGTCTATAATGTGAAATTTTCATGTTACTTAAAACATTTGTTATATCATATTTTCTACACATTATTCTATTTTATTTTATATTAGTTAGTTATAGTTATATATAGCATTTGTGTCTTTCAGTCTCCTCTAGATAGTCAAATACATTTGTCTTTTTCACCACACTTACATGTAAATAAAATGCTACATATACAGTTAAAAACAACTACTTTGTTTGGAAAGTTCACTTGCCCGTTTTAAGTATTAAAATATTTTAAGAAAAGTTTCAGCGTCTTTGATTGGTTTCCAACTTTTCAAAAATATTTCATGTTCTACAGATAAGTGAAAGAAAACAAGGAACATACAGGTTCTTATTTAGCACTTATATCTTATTAAAACTATCAAACAACAGATAGTTTGACTTTAAATATGTTTAATTAAATGAATTATCTACAAATACCTAGAAACTGTAAATGAAATCACTGAAGAAGTGTAAAAGTGATTTTAAATAGAATAAGATTTACTGATGTATGATCAGCTCTGCTTATATTTCTAACAGTAATTCATAAATGAAAACACTTCAAAACCAACAGCTTTTATGAATTCAGTGTTTATACACACATGTGATAGTAAATGTAAGCAGCTTAGCATTGTTTAACAAATATAAAGTTTTATAGTAAATCTTGTGTATTACAGTTTAAAATGATTTCTAATGCATACAGCCGAAACAAATTAAATAATGCAGCATTAATATAAACATACATGTTGTCACAGACTCTCACACACACAATGCAGGATGAGACGAGAGGCGAGTAACAGTTCAATCCAGTCGTTTATTAAAACGATCGTCACAGAGTAACACAATGGAATGATAAACATGAAGCCTTAACTGTAGTGTGTGAGTCGAATCAAAGTCCATGCGTGAGCCACGCCACAAGATGAGGAAGCACTCGGAACACGAGTAGAAAACACTGGATCCAGAAGAGTAACACAGCGTGTGAACGGTAGACCAGACAAAGTGTGAGTGCAAGCGAGTTCCTTTTATAGGGCGTGGCTCAATGAGGTGCAGGTGCAGACAATCAGTATTCTGGTGATGATGAGCATGTGGGTGGTGCTTGAGGAGGTGTGTCAGATGGAGGTGGCTGTGGTGAATACCTGACATGACCCCCCCCTCCACGGGCGGCTCCCGACGCCCGAACACGACGCCGAGGGCGACCTCGACCGCGAGGGGCAGGACGATCCGGGTGTTCCCGATGGAAATCCAGTAACAGCGATGGATCCAAGATGTCATCCCGAGCAACCCAAGACCGTTCCTCGGGTCTATACCCCTCCCAGTCGACCAGATATTTGAGGTGCCCCCCTCGACGCCGTGAGTCCAAGATATCGTGGACCGTGTAGATGGATGGGGTGTCCAGGACTTCAGGAGGAGGGGGTTCCACTTCAGCTCCCGGGTGTTCTGTGGCAGAGGGATGGAAGGGTTTTAATAAGGAGACATGGAAAGTGGGGTGAATGCGGTACCTGGGAGGGAGCTGAAGCTGGACGGTGACATCGTTGATCCGCCTCAGGATCGTGAACGGACCAATGTAGCGAGGACTCAGCTTGCGGCACGGGAGACGAAGTCGGAGATCCCGTGTCGACAACCAGACCTGCTCCCCGGGTTGGTAATTGGGCGCAGGTCTTCTTCGGATGTCCGCGAAGTGCTTGTGTTGTCGCACGGCCCGCTGTAGATGGTGGTGAGCTGAGTCCCACACTCTCTCGCTCTCCCGAAACCAGTAGTCCACAGCTGGAACATTGGAGGGCTCCTCCGTCCAGGGGAACAGCGGTGGCTGGTAACCAAGTACGCACTGGAAAGGTGTCATGCCGGTGGTGTCTTGGCGGAGAGAGTTTTGTGCGTACTCGACCCACAGGAGGAACCGGTTCCAGCTGTGCTGGTCTCCGTGGCAGTATGACCGGAGGTAACGTCCGAGCTCCTGGATCTTCCTCTCTGTCTGGCTATTGGTCTGTGGGTGATAACCGGAAGAAAGATTAACGGACACCAAGAAGCTTGAAGGCTTTCCATACATGTGAGATGAATTGAGGTCCCCGGTCCGACACGATCTCCTCAGGCAGGCCGAAGTGCCGGAACAGGTGCTGGAATAGAAGTTCGGCTGTCTCCATCGTCGTAGGCAAACCCTTTAGAGGAACAAACTTGCACATCTTAGAGAAACGATCCACTGCTACAAGAATGCAGGTGTTACCTTCAGCCGCCAGGAGATCGGTCACGAAATCCACTCCCAGATGGGACCAGGGCCTCTGAGGGATTGGTAGGGGTACCAGTTTGCCTGTGGGTAATTGTCGGGGTGAGGTAGACATAGCACAGACAGAGTAGCTCTGGACATACCTGATGGTATCCCGGCGCATACTGGGCCACCAGTAACGGGATTGAAGGAGCGAGAGGGTCCGTTGACTGCCGGGGTGTCCAGAGCCCAGAGATTGGTGAGCTGTACCCAGAAGGCTTAACCGTAGGTGTTGAGGAACGTAGATCTTGCCTTCTGGGCAGTCCGGCGGAGCGGGCTTCTGGAGGGTGGCGTTCCGGATGTTGAGGTCGAGTTCCCATTAAATGGGACTGACAATCAGGTCAGAGGGGAGAATGGTTTCAGGTTCTGTGGGTTGATCTGGAGCATACTGCCTGGATAGTGCGTCAGCGACTGTGTTCTTGGATCCTGGTCGATAGGTGATGGAAAAGTTGAATCGAGTGAAGAACAAAGCCCATCTGGCTTGCCGAGGATTGAGTCTCCTGGCTTCACGAAGGTACTGCAGATTCTTATGATCGATGATAATTGTGAATGGATGAGTAGACCCCTCTAACCAATGATGCCACTCCTCCAGTGCTAACTTGATGGCCAGGAGTTCTCGATTACCGATGTCATAGTTCTGCTCCGCCGGAGACAGCTTACGGGAGTAATAGGCACAGGGATGGAAGAGAGGAGACTCACCGACTGCTTGTGACAGCACCGCACCCACTCCAGTCGTGGAAGCATCCACTTCCACCGTGAATGGTCGTTGGGGATCTGGGTGATGTAGCAAGGGTGCGGTGCTGAAAATCTTCTTGAGCTGGTGAAAGGCTTCGTGGGCAGCGGGGTTCCAGATGATGGTCTTAGGTTTACCCCTGAGGAGAGAGGTCAGTGGTGCAGTGATGGAACTGTAGTTCTGGATGAAGCGACGGTAGAAGTTTGAGAATCCTAGGAAGCGTTGCAGTTCCTTGATTGTTGTGGGTTGTGGCCAGTTTTGGATAGCTGTCACCTTCCCCTGATCCATTTGCACGCCCTTGGCCAAGATGACATAACCCAGGAATTGAACTGATGGAAGGTGAAACTCACATTTCTCCAACTTGAGATAGAGGCGCTGTTGACAAAGCTTGTGGAGGACCTGCTGGACGTGCTGGCGAGGTTCGGCCATGTTCCGGGAGTAGATCAAAATATTGTCGATGTAGACGATCACAAATCGATGGAGGAACTCCCGGAACACCTCGTTCATGAACGTTTGGAAGACGGAGGGACTGATGGATAACCCGTAGGGCATGACCCGGTATTCATAATGGCCGGTGGGCGTCACGAAAGCTGTCTTCCACTCGTCTCCTGCACGAACACGAACGAGGTTGTAGGCACTCCGCAGGTCCAGCTTCGTGAAGACTTGGGCTCCACGAAGCTCTTCATGGGCGGCAGGAACCAGGGGGAGCAGGTATGGTTGTTGGATGATCTGTGAGTTGAGTTGCCGGTAGTCAATACAGGGGCGGGGACCTCCATCCTTCTTGCCCACGAAGAAGAAGCTGGAAGCAGCCAGTGTGGTGGAGGGTTGGATGAATCCTTGTTGTGAAGCCTCCTTGATGTACTCCATCTCCTGGCACTCTGGGATGGACAGAGGGTAAACTCGCCCCTTGGGGAGCTGGGCCCCTGGCAGCAGATCGATGGCGCAATCCCATGGCCGATGTGGTGGTAGAAGGGTGGCTGCTTGCTTGGTGAATACATCCTGGAACACCATGTACTCAGCTGGGATCTCCGGGGTGGAAACAGGATCGGGGCTCTCAATTCGAGTGGATGAGAGGAATACAGGTGCGATGGTGGAGGTAGGTAGGTTGACCAGGCAGTTGGTGTGACAGTGTTTACCCCATCGGATGATGTCACACGGATCCCAGCTGAGTTCCGGGTGATGTAGCTGGAGCCAAGGGCATCCCAGGATGACGCTGACAGTGGAGCCCTCCAGTACCAGAAACCTTAACTCTTCTGTATGAAACAATCCAACTTGCAGTGTGATGACTGGTGAAGAAAATTTAATCCTCCCACACCCCAGTGGTTTTCCCTGTATCGTCTTGACTGCGAGGGTATGTTTGTGTAGACATCGTTGTAACTGAAGTTTCTCTAGACAGTTTCCAGATGATCCCGAGTCTACCAAGGCAGAAACACAAAGTGACGTTTTAGAAGTATGCAAAGTTACAGGTATTAGAGTCAATGAAGCAGTCTCAACTTCGGTTGAAAGGGTACTCACCACGGAGCGTGGGGGACGAATGGAGAAATACCTCTAACCCAATGCTGTCGTCGTATAACGCCATCGCAGCGCGAATCTGTGGGTTGAGGCCTTGTCGGTAAGCGCCGAGCAGCGCGGCCTCGTTCCATCCGCTAGCTGCCGCCAGCGTGCGAAAATGGAGGGTGTACTGATGGATGGTGGAGTTTCCTTGTTGCAATCAGAAGAGTTGATCAGAGGTAGACAGTTGACCTGTGGTTGTAGAAAATACTTCGGAGAAATTACTGATAAAGTGTTCATAGGAATGAATGATAGGATTGTCGGAATTCCAGATAGCCTTAGCCCAGTGAAGAGCCTTACCCGTTAGGAGGAAGATGAGGAAAGCGACCTTCGCATTTTCAGACGGGAATTGTTGTGGTTACATCCGTATGAACAGGTTAACTTGTAGAAGGAAACCGCTACACTCAGCCGCCTCGCCCGTGAACGTGGCGGGCATGGCCATGGGAGATCCCGAGGCGGATGACGGTGCAGATGTAGCTTGAAACGCCGCCGTAAGTGCATTCACCAATTCAGCGAGGGAGTTAGCTGTGGTTGGAGTTTCGGTGCTCATAGTCATCTGTTTCGGTCTGGTCTTCTGTCACAGACTCACACACACACACAATGCAAGATGAGACGAGAGGTGAGTAACAGTTCAATCCAGTCGTTTATTAAAACAATCGTCACAGAGTAACACAATGGAATGATAAACATGAAGCCTTAACTGTAGTGTGTGAGTCAAATCAAAGTCCATGCGTGAGCCACGCCACAAGATGAGGAAGCACTCGGAACACGAGTAGAAAACACTGGATCCAGAAGAGTAACACAGCATGTGACCAGTGGACCAGACAAAGTGTGAGTGCAAGCGAGTTCCTTTTATAGGGCGTGGCTCAACGAGGTGCAGGTGCAGACAATCAGTATTCTGGTGATGATGAGCGTGTGGGTGGTGCTTGAAGAGGTGTGTCAGATGGAGGTGGCTGTGGTGAATGCCTGACACATGTACACATGGGCGATATATCAAATAACATTTCAGTCATAGTACAGATCAGCTCTTTTGAGGGTTTCGTCAGTTTGTTCTTTCAGATTCGGTGAATCTGCTGCGTTCGTTTCATCACATCTGGCTCGGAGGACCTGAAACCGGAAGTTGTTCAGCAGTTAACACGGTCAGTGCCTTCAGCTTTGTTTTGTAAATTGGGTGATATTCACTTTCTTCTCACATGTGACTTTGATTTACCCAAACTTCCTGTGAAGTTATCAGCATTCCACCAACAAGTCTTATTATGTTGGAAATTGGCACACACACAATTTTACACCTCACAATACTCCTGTCTGGAATAACAAATCCCTATTTTATGAGAACTGGGTAATTAGAAATATTTGCTCAGTGATGGATGTAATGGATGAGAGTGGTGATATGTTAGATTACAATTCTTTCACTTTAAAACACAGATTTCCCTGTCATCCAAAGCAGTTCTTTACTGTTGTTAATGCAATACCTTCAGGTATAAAAATGTTAATGAGATGTTCCCTTTCTTCCCTTATTATATGTTGGTGATATTGAAATAGAGGGTAAACTCTGCACTAACAAATATATAAGACACATTATTATCCAGTCATGCCACCCCTGTCAAATATTAAGAAATAAATTAGATGACACATTTAATAAAAATACTGTTAAATATTTGAGAACAGCCTAAGATTCACTATCCTCCAAAAGGTAAAAGAAATACACTTTAAAATATTAAATGATATATATTCTTCCAATAAATGTCTACATTTAAATTTCAATGAATAAATAGATGTATTAGAAACTGTACATTTGCTAATGTATCGTTCCTCACGGCTCCTGCGATCAGTAGAGACTTCAGTGCAACTTTACTGACATGTAGTGCTGAAATTATGTGAATGGCAATGCCAGTTTGTAAAAGGATAGAGAAAAGAGAGACAAACAGTTTTAGTTTTATCAAGGAGAACGAGCTTAATGAGCTTACATCTTTCGTCCTTTCTTGTTTTCTTTTTTATACTAGAAACAGCGTTTATTCATGCTGAACACAAGAGTATTTCACCATGAGCTCCTGCATGAAGAGAAATGCACATAATAACTTCATGAATTTACAATTAAAATTAGTACTAGTATGTCTCGAATAGACTGATTTTACTCCATTTATTTTTGTCAGTGAGTATCTTTATGTTTAGCTGCTGTTGTCTTTGTCATTTATTCACATTATGTCTCAAGCTTGAACTTTTGCCTGCAATTGTTGTCAGACCAGACAGACAGAAACAGGTTAGTTTCCTTTGTGAAGTGAACGACTCAGACATAGAAACAACATGGAAAGAAACATCTACATGATGGAATCACAAAATACAGGTATCATATACTCTCTTTATGTTTGTTATATGAGACTTAATTGTAACGAGCAACATTAAATAAGGACTTCAGTTGATTTATGAATGTAATAGCTGTATGAGCAGCAGTAACATCAGTTTCACTTTCATCTTCTGTCACGGAACTGAATCAAATCTGTTTAAAACAAACAATAACGTCTCTTGTGAAGTGTTTTGGTTTATGTTCACTTGACTTGGTAAACATGCAGAACATGCTTCATGATCTACTAGTTGAGATTCAAACTACTGTAGTTAAACAGAAAACTGAACAACAAACAACAGGCACAAAAGCTGCAGAACAGTTGTGATGAATGAACAGAGACTGTGTTACTGTTTGAAAATCACTAACATCTCTTACAGGATGATGAACAGACAGATGATCAGCTGAAGACTGAAGAAAGAACAAGAACAGAATATCAACATCTCAACCTCCGATAGCACAGGTAAAAATCACAGTCACATCACTGCTTAAAATGATTCTAAAAGAACATTTTCATTTAATTCTGTCAAAAGAATGTTAATTTTTTGAAGCACTATTTATATCCAAAGGCAATATGCATACTATCTAAGGAAATACATTTCTTTTTGCATATTTAGTGAAAATAATCAAATTATTTTCACAGTAATAACAGTAAATCTATCTTCAGAACAAGCTCCAAACATATTAATTCTGATGCGACTTCTAAGCATCTCAAACTAGACCAGTTTTGCTGTTTTAACAATTTGTTTAAATATATTTTCAGTTGGGTGATGAAGGTCAAATATAATCTTGTTTCATAGAGTGATTGTCGTCCACAATCCTCATCACAGGAGAAGATGGAGCAAAGAACAACCTCCTATGAGTAAGTCTTTATCAACATAACTAAATTAAATTATGTGTGGTAAATGTATTTCCTGCTGGTGGATTCTGGGTACTTTAATCTGTGATGTTGGATTAAGCTGAAGATTTTGCCATCATAACATGTTACATATTACATGTGCTGTGTGTTATTGTGTGATGTGAGGACTGTGGACACTGAATGTCTGATTGACTGTTTGCAGTGAGGATTGTTCTTCTGGGTTGGAGCGTGTCTGAAAACAGTCTGGTGGGAAACTTCATATTAGGACGAGCAGCGTTTGACAGTGAAGCTCCTCCAGATGTTGTAGAGAGAGTCGCAGGAAGAAACCAATGACATCCTGCAGAAAATCATTCAGAAATGTGCAAACAGACAGTTCAGTCTTCAGACGAGCAGCTCTCCTCATGATCTTCTGCAGATGTTTGAGTTGTGCAGAAGGTTCACAGTCTTTCACAATGGAGAAACAGAATATTTGATGTTTATATTGGTAAATGAACATGTTTTAATTTTCTTCTGTTCTCAGTTCCAGAGTGTGTCTTCATCCAAGTCTCAGCTGATGAACAGTCTGATCAATGAGAAACACAACACGTTCTTCCACAGGAACTGCCCAGACAGCAGCAGAACCAGAGTCCTGATGGATGGAGTGGTGGAGATCGCCTGGTTCTGCCCCTCTGGAACAAACACAGATAAATTCACTGAGTGTGTTGTGTTCTGTAATCTACACGGTGATGCAGGAGACCATGAGAAACAGCTGCAGATCCTCACTGAAATGAGCTCAGTCAATGTTGTTCTTCTGCCACGACTGGACAGGAATGACAGACATGCAGCAAAGATACAAAACCTGTTCATAAACAAAAAGCTACTCATTTGTCTTTTTACTGAGAATGATTCAACCATCACTGAGACACAAAACAGAAAATACAAAATAGGTCTAAAAGACAGAAATCAGTCAGATGTATCTGAAGAACTCAGAATCTCTCAGAATCATCTTCCACTTTCAGACTTGAAGATGTGTCCAAACACTCAGACATCAGAGTAGATGAGGAAGATGATGATGACTGCAGGAGCAGCAGCACAGCAGATGATGAGTTTACTGGAGAAGAAACATCTGACAGAAATCAAAGAATCATTTCTGCCTCATCAGGGGAAACTGTGGCATCAGTGGAGTCAGAAGAACAGAGAAATACATCAACCTCAAGGACACGAGACCGAAATGGACATCAGTGGAAAACAAACACAAATGAAGAAAATATGTGAACAACAACATGAATCTGACATCAGTGACTTTATAAGATTCTTTATTAAAGAAATGAACTCAAATGCTGCCAAGATGTTTTTCATTAAATGGCTCAAAATCCTCCTGGATGAACATACATCAGCTGATCTTTCTGCTCTAGATCACAAGTATAATGAAAAGTGGTCAGCCATTGTAAAACTGAAAGTGAAACATGATAAATATAAACTTAGCTGAACAAACTGAACTTGAGAGAATATGTGAGGATCTTCAAGCCGCAACCTTTGGTCTAGAGCACATTATGAGGGAGATCAGTCAGATCTATGAATCATGTTCATCTGTGAAGAACAACAAGAAAGACCTGCAGATTGACTTCTCTTCTCTCCCGAGTCTCGCAGCAGAGATGATGATCTGTGGATTTCCACTGGAGCTGATGAATGGAGATGCTGCTCATGTTCCTGTGATCTGGATCTCTGCTGTTCTAGATCAACTCATCCACAAACTGGGAGACCAGAGAGTCTTTGTGCTGTCAGTTTTATGGATTCAGAGCTCTGGGAAATCCACCATGCTGAATGCCATGTTTGGACTCCAGTTTGCTGTCAGTGCTGACAGAACAACCAGAGGAGCTTTCATGCAGCTGATCAGAGTCTCAGATGAGATGAAAACACATCTGAGGTTTGACTATATTCTGGTTGTTGAAACTGAGGGTCTTCATGCTCTAGAACTGACTGGAAGATCAACAAGACATCATGACAATGAATTGGCCACATTTGTTGTTGGTCTTGCAAATCTGACACTGATCAACATCTTTGGAGAAAACCCATCTGAGATGCAAGACTTGTTGTTCAGGCCTTCATGAGGATGAAGGTCAGACTGAATCCCAGCTGTGTGTTTGTGCATCAAAACGTTTCAGACGTCACAGCTGGAGACAAAAACATGGAGGGAAGGAGACGACTGCAGGAGTCACTGGATGAGATGACAAAATTTGCTGCTGAAGAGGAAGTTTATGATACAAAATGTTTCAGTGATGTCATTAGACTTGGTGTTCAGAATGATGTGAAGTATTGCTCAGCTCTGAAATTAAATGAGATTCTTCAGCAGTGAGACCTGAAGAAAAAGATTGATGCTCAGACAAACCAACATAAAAACACTTTCCATGAACAGAGCAAAGAACTCGCCTTAAAATTTAAAGACAAAGCATTTAATGAAGAAACAGCAAAGAAACAGTTTGATTTGATTTGGGAACAGATTGTGAACAAGATCATCAGACACACTCCTGCAATCAAAGAGACTGACATAATGACAGATGTGAGAGAGATCCTCAGAGACGTCTATCAAAGTGTTCCTGTAGATCACTGGAGGAAGAGCAGGGATATTGTCACTGTGCCCAGTTATTCTGAATATGTTTTTTCAGAAAATCCACAAACAGTAGGCTTAAATGGGCTGGATTTGTTCAAACTCTGTCTCCAGAGGATGAAGCACAAATAAGATCATTAGTCTCCGATGTTGCTCAGAAAACAGACAGAATGATTCAGTCATTTAACATCTCAAAGATGGGCTACAACATCAGCTACATTCAACAACTCATAGATTACATCAACACAAGAGTAACAGAATATGAGGAAGAACATGACAAATATGTGTTCAAGAATGAATTCTTCATGGATTTAGTTCTTTCCATCTGTAAGAGAGAAAACAAGATGATCATTGACTAACACAGACTGTTCAGAGACGCCAGTGATCCTGTAATATATGTTCAGAAGAAGAGAGAAGAGTACTATAGTATTTTCCTGAAATACTGTCATTGATCTGCATCAGCAGCTTTTACTGGTCTGATCATCTGTCAGAAACTGAAAGAGCCGGGAGTCACATGATGCAGGCGGTGAGGATAGACATGCTCTAGTGTGCTCCTATGACTGGCTTTATTATTCATTGAAAATCCTATAATCTCCCTAACTTGAAGAACACTGAGAATATTAAGTTATTAGAAAGTCACTATTGTTTACGGCAAAATACAGTTTGTGCCAAAAAGGACGTAAAACACGACCAGTAACCAATATTTCTGAAGTGAACGACCTCAACATGCTAGTATGGCCGAAGATGTGGAAGGTGAAATATGGTTACAGACTCTGTGGAAGGAGATGTATATAATGTTTACTCAAGAAAAGATTTCTTCTTAGCATCACGATCATTAGCCCATTAGTGAAGGACTGCATTTACCTCCCTGCATCCATCTCTGATCACAACACTGACAAGCTTATGTGGGAAACAACACTGGCTTTACCCTACTCCAAAAAGCCTCACATTCAATTATATGGGAGGCACTTAAAGCATTTATGAGACGACATATTCTTTCATATGGGTCTTATAAACTAAAAGAAAAGAGAGCTGTGTTAACAGAGTTAGAAAAAGAAAAAAGGTCATTAGAATTAGAACATTCACTGATTAATAATGAGGAATGTTTGATACAGTGTTTGACACTGGGTCAAAGAGGTCACCTCCAAGACATTTCCTAAAATTCCAAGATTATCACCGTTTGTAAATGTTATGTTTAACAAGATTGTCCTCTCCAAAAGGTATTGCTTCTGTAGGATACATCACATTATCAAATCATTTTAATTAAGCATCCATCAAATATAGACAAATCCAATTTAATATTCTCCATCAAACATACTACACTTCTCAAAAACTCACATGTTAAACACTACTTTATCTTTCAAATGTCAAAGATGTAAAACATCTGAAGGCAGTTTACTTCATATGCTTTGGAACTGTCCTGTATTGAAGGATTTTTGGGAATATATAATTGATATATCTTCCAAGGTTATAGGTATCCCAATCAGTTATGATCTTAGAATTTGTATACTGAATTATTAGATTTGTCTCATCATAAAAAGTATTTCATATTTTTGGCTGGTATGACTGGGAAAAATGTATATTAGTGAATTGGAAGTTAACTCATTCTCCATTTAGAAAACATTGGATCAATGAACTAGTTTCATATTGCATTCTGAGAAAATCCTTCTCAATGTTAGGAAATCACCAAAATCTTTTGGAAAAAAAAAATTGGGGCTCTTTTTTGGAGCATTTACCTTCTCATATTGCAAATTAATTGCTGGGATGTACTTTTTTTAGATTTTTCAATTTTTTCTTACATTCATAATTTAGCTAAATATTTCTGCTACATGTTTTTTCTCTCTTTCTCTCTTGTTAGTTTTGCTTTTGTTAAAGAAAAATTGTTTGTAATGTTATTTATGCAATATGTTTTGATTTAAAAAAATAAATAAATAAATAAATAAAAATAAATAAATAAAAATAAAAAATACTGAAAAAGCCCATTGAGCAGAGCGTCTACAAGAAGACTGCCAGAGATCTGACAGAGGAAATGAAATCAAACTGTGAATCACTGAATGGAAACAGATCAAATCTGGAGAAACACATCCTGAGGACACTGGCAGAAAAAAAAAAAAAAAAAAACACTTCAAGAATGTTTACTGTATATTGCAACTTAAACAGTTTAATCTTTATGACAAACCAAAAAAAAAAAAAAAAAAAAAAAAAAAAAAAAAGACAAAGATATTAATGACTGATATACAAAAATTCAAGTGTCTCAGACCTGCCAAGCTGATTTATATCCAAATCCAGTGCAAACATCTTTTTAAAATCAAACTTATCCAGTGGCCTTTTACAGTGATTTCATATTATGTGAAAATTTGACCAGGAATTAAATTGTTTATCCAAGTGTGCTATTAGTATACTTTCCATAGACTTCACAGAAATATACTTAAAAGGACATTTAAGTATGCTTGACTTATACTTAGAAAAATTCTAAGTATATTTAAGCTTTACTTGTGCTCTGAGAATCCGTGTTTTCAGTGTTATACGCTAGGGGCACTATTACACATCTTCTATACAAAAATTTCAAAACACAAGTGATGAAGAAACCGAAACATTAGATGCTTCCATGAGTAATCTTACACAATCGTCAAGACATAAAACAGCATCAAAACCGTAGATATGTAAAACTATGTAATGTTATGGAATTAAATGTCGACCCATGAAGAGGTAAAAATGAATGTCAAGCTTTGGGGTGTTGATCAACTCCATCTATGTTTTGATTATCATGAATAGTCTTTTTTTAGCTTTTTGTTCAAAATGATATTTATTTTTAATTTATGAAACTTACCCACATTTAAGTGTTTATTAAAAAAAGAACGCATGAAGCTAGAATAAAATGTTTTCGTTTACAAGCAGATGCCCTGTTCTTTGTTTTGATGTTTTGTCCCTGCAAAACCAACATATGCTGGTTAGGTTTTGATGCTGGGATGCGGGTTTTAGCTGGTTTATGCTGGTCCTTTGCTGGTTTTTGCTGGTCCTTAGCTGGTCATGTGCTGGTCCAGGACCAGCTTAAACCAGCATCCCAGCATCAAAACCTACCTAACCAGTATATGCTGTTTTTTTTTTTTTTTTTTTTTTTTTTTTAACAGGGGTATGTTCAGATATCCATATAACAAAATATATACAAATACAAATATATACAAATAATACCTAAATAGGGACATAGTATTATACTTAAAGTATGATGTAAAGTTCACTTAAAGAAAACAAAACATTGTTTTATCTTGTAATTATTTCCCCCTGTGTGACACTGCCTTACATCGACCCTACTGTGAAAACACCTGTATGTTTGTAGTATATTTAAAAGAACTATGTGTAGTCTTTCTTCATGTTACCTGCACACAGATATCACTGTTTATTTGTCAGCAAACGTCTGCTGGAAGATGAAAAACACATTAGTAAGTTGATCATCATAGATCTGATTCATTGTCTTTTCTCTTTCTGTCTTCAGTCTGTGTAGATGCAGAATTACAGAGAAACAGTGTCTCATCCTGACTTCAGCTCTGAAATCAAACCCATCACACCTGAGAGAACTGAACCTGAGCAGGAATGAACTAGGAGACTCTGGAGTGAAAAACCTCAGTGATCTACTGATGAACACACAATTCAAGCTGGAGAAACTAGAGTTAGTATCATTATACTGTACAGCAGTGACAGTGAGATTAAAGTTCACTGTTTAGTTTAAGACCTCTGGGCTCTTGTCACATTATTTCCAGTGCTGCACTTTCTGGCATTTCTCCATCTGAACACATAGAAACAATGTTTTTATGTGTATCTGTAAAAAAACAGCAAGAAACTTGCTGAAATTAGACATTTTTGCCGTGGAACAAAACAGAAGTGACAACAGACTAAAAAACAGTCTAACAAATGACAGTAGATGATTCTGACAGTTAGATTTATACTGGACTAATAGTGTATTCAGGGTTCCCATGGGTCCTTGAAATCTTTGAAAGTTTGAAATATTGCATAAATTACATTTGACTGAAACGCTTATACTGAAACATTTTGCAGTTTACACTACTTTGTTCATATACCTTGCCTGCACCGCTCTGTGTTTACATTGCGGTGCTAATATGGCAAAATGCACTTTAAGCATACCATTTTTACATTCAATTTGCATATTGTATACACAGCTGCTACACTATATAAATACATATTAAAAACCTTAGTTTTAAAATTTCTTAGTTATATTTTTATTATAATTTGTGGTGTTTTTGTTTACGTTATTATTTAAGATTGTGTTTAGGAAATTTAGATTATGTTTAAAATAGAAATTGTACTTGTTTAGAAATTTTAGATTGTGTTTATAATTTAAAATTGTACTATATTTAGATTTAGATTTACTTTATTTGTATTATTTTTTTATTTTATGTTTCAGGAAATTTTAGATTCTTATTTATAAATTATTTGGTTATAATTTTTGCACAGTCAAGCGGTTTAGCATACATTTCACTGCGTGTTGTACCTGTATGGCTATGTATGTGACAAATAAAGAATCTTGAATCTTGAATTCTACCTGTGATAAAACTGTGCAAGATATTAAGTTTTGTGATGGCCACTGGTAGAAAGCCTTTTATGTGTGTTTATGATCAGTTTGCACAAGGATAAAATATACATTTTAGGTATGGAAATGAAATATTTTGAGTTTTGATGTGGGATATGGTCATTGCGCTTTAGGGGCTTTTTAATTATAATAATTAAGACAAAGAATGACTTGCCAGAGATCAAAAGGACCATCACTTGGTTTTATGCAAAAGAGAAATACGACAAATAGAGATCTCTGTCATATGACCAAAAAAAATGCTTTTTTCCATAGTTGTATTTGACACATGAAAACTGTAACAATGTGTCCTACAAGGTAACACAGTGTAACCTTGCTCTCACTTGAAATGTGTCCCCACATTAAGTCCTTGAATTTGAGGGTATTGGAACTGGAAAGTCCTTGAATTTGAAGTTAATCAAGGTGTGGGAACCCTGTATATTTCACTATTTTTTTTTTTTTTTTTTTTTTAGTAAGGGAAATGTAGATTTAGTATGTTTGTATAGACTGTAAAATGGCTTAAAATATATATTTAGTTTGATTGATTTGATTATTTTCTTCCAATAGAAATGTGAAAATAGACCATTTAATGTTGTTAATTTTTCTATTGATTTTGCATATTAATTTACATTGGTAAAATTGACTTATTTGTTGACTGAGGGTTCAGACTTGGATTGTAACTAGTCTCCTCAAATACTCCTCTCTGGGTTTGTTCATTCATATATTAGAAGTTTCCATGATTTTGCTGGTTTATTAGTGAATGTATGACATTTGTTCATGATGCATCATAGATCTGATTCATTGTCTTTTCTCTTTCTGTCTTCAGTCTGTATCATTGCAGTATTACAGAGGAACAGTGTCTCATTTCAGAGGAAATGACCTCACGCCACAGAGAAGGAAGGATCAGGAGACAGTGGAGGGATGGCGAAAGGCTGGCACAGGCAGGCTGGAGGAGGTTTTGGAGGTGGCCTGGATGACTGGGAGGAAGATGACCAACAAAGTTGATGGTGGAGGGAGGAACCAAGGTGTAACAGACGGAGGGGGAGCCCCGGAGGAGCCCAGAGGAATCACTGCAGTCCAGACTGAGGGAGGAGCCAGGATGAAGACAGAACAAGCGAAGGCAGATCAGATGGAGGGAGAAGCCAGGAAGAACACAGGAGCAACTTGGAGCAGGAGGAGCCAGGCGAGACCCAGGTCGCAGCAATGAAGGCGATCCATGGTGGAGCCGATGGAAGGAGTCGTCATGGTGCTGGAAGGCCTGATGACTCCAGGGTGGAGCAGGTGGTGTAGCCCAAGGTGGAGATGGAGAGGCAATGAGCCAGGGTGAGGCTGAGGATCTGGAGGGCCAAGGCGGAACAGATGGTTCCGGCGACAGAGGCAAAGACAGGGATCCAGAGCCGAAGCAACAGAGGACCAAGGTGGAGCCGGAGGGAAGGAGGAGCCTTTGCAGAGACGGAGGGACAGAGGGACAGAGGGACAAAGTGTAGCTGAAGGAGTGGAGACCCGAGGTGGCGGATGGTTGATGACTGACCAAGATGGAGCTGGAGGGACGCGAGACCCCGGCAGAGCTGGTGGACTGACGGACCACCGTGGAGAGGAGGGAGCTAGGAGCCATGGTGGAGCTGCTGGGTCGATGACCCAAGGCAGAGTCCAGGACTCAGAGGCCTGAGGTGGAGACAATGGATCCTCCAGCCACGACGCCGATGGAGACTGGCCGACCCGTGGTGATCCAACCACACAGACGGTGGACTGAGGGTGAGCTGAGGGGCTGACAGGAAGCAGCAGTGGCACAGCTGAAGATGCAGGGATGACAGGAGGATGCAGGAGAGGTAGGGAGAGAGGGATTTTTTTTGAGTGCCAGGGCTTTCTGGGATGGTGTGCACTGCCCACACACACCAGATCACAACTCCTAACACTGGGAGCACAGCAGACAGGGGAACAATTTATGTGGGTGCAACAGGATAAACAGACAGTTCACAAACAGCCAAAACAGTACAGATCGAGAGTTCAGGGCAGACTGACAGTTCAGATGATCATAGGAGTGGGCATGTTCACATATAAATCTGAATCAGAGTTAATGAAGTCCTCACACACACATACACACAAAAATCTCTATATAACTAAATCTATATGTATATTTATATCTGTCTATCTATCTATCTATCTATCTATCTATCTATATTATACATAAGTAATAAATGTACAATATAAACATTTTACAAAAAAGATTTATTCAAAAACATGTTCAAGTACAAAAAAGTACTTTTTTAAATGTGTGTGTACATTATTTTATACAATACATTATTTTTATAACATTTGTATTGTACATTTATTAATTATATATAAAAAATATATTTATTTTTCTTTGAAGTTTTATTTCTGTTAAAAAAAAAAGAGGAAAAAGTGAAAATCCAGATCCCTATGCATTTATGATCTTACAAAGTGAAAACAAGACTTTTTTTTACATTTTTTTCTGAAACATTGCAACATTATGTAAATTGTCACTTTTCATGAATAAATTTAATTATGCATATTATTTTTTTTTGTGAATAAATAAAAAAGTGCAAGAATATACTTAAATTTTGTGTTGATTAATACAGTTAATACAGTAATAGCCTCGATAAATGTGAATATACATAGTGAAAATGAGACATGAAGTAAAAGTGTTATAAAGCACACATGCTTGGAAGAATTTTATGAGTGTTTGAAATTAGGACATGATTTAAAAGTGCAAGGATGCACTTCTACGTTTGGCGTGAATTTGCTATTGATTTCCTCCAAAACTTTACAGTAAAATGACTTGAAAATTAATACAGTAATAGTCAGGGTGATTGTGAACAAGAATCAATTGAAAGAATGAGCAAACCTATAAAGGAAAAATTTTTGTGAATGTTTGAATATGGGACATTATGCAAAAGTGCTAGGATGCACTTACGCTTGGGATGAATTTGCCTTTCATTGTCTCCAAAACTATACAGTAAAATGACTTGTAAATTAATACAGTAATAGTCAGGGTGAAAGAATGAGCAAACCTATAAAGGAAAGATTTTTATGAGCATTTGAAAATGGGACATAGTGTAAAAGTCCTAGAATGCAGACACGCTTGGCGTGAATTTGCTATTGAATTTCTCCAAAACTGTACAGTAAAATGACTTGGAAATGAATACAGGAAGAGTCAGGGTGACTGAGAACAGGAATCAAGTGAAAGAATGAGCAAACCTATAAAGGAAAGATTTTTAAGAGTCCAACATACAGCAAAAGCAGTAATATTGTGAAATATTTTTATATTAAATATTTCAAAAGAATTTTCTGTTTGAATATATTTAAAAATTTAAACATTTATTCAAAGCTGAATTTTCAGCATCATTACTCCAGTCTTCAGTGTCACATGATCCTTCAGAAATCATTCTAATATGCTGATTTGTTGCTCAAGAAACAATGTATTATAATTATATATATATATATTGGTGTTAATAATATATAATATATTGTTGTTGCTGTTGCTGTTATTATTATTTAAAACAGTTGAGTACATTTTTTCAGGATTCTTTGATGAATAGAAAATCCAAAGATCAGCATTTCTTAAAAAAAAAAAAAAATGTTTCTTTTCTGTTCTTTTTTTGTTTTGTTTTGTTTTTTGGAAAGACATTATGGAAATTAATCCTTTTATTTACCAAGGATGCTTTAAATTGATCACAAGTGATGATAAAGACATTTATTAATACAAAAGATCTCTATTTTAGATAAATGCTGTTCTTCTGAACTTCTGTTCATCAAAGAAACCTGAAAAATTGTACTCCTCTCTTTTCAACATAATAATATGAATAAATGTTTTCTGAGCAGCAAATTAGAATATTAGAATTATTTCTGAATGATCATTTAATTGGACTAATGATGCTAAAACAATCAGCTGTGATACAGAAATAAATGATATAATGTTTTCAGAATCATTAAAATAGCAATAAGTGTTGCTTTATGGTCTTTTAAGGGTTAACTTAGATTTTATGTAGTAATATTCGTGAACAGCAATCTACTAAAAATATCAGCTAAAGCATAAAGAAAACGCCGTTCTGACAGCGTCTTTACATTCATTTTGACCGCTTCCAGCACCCATACCGTAAGTACACGATTAGATGCGCAAGAAAAAAAAAGGGCGGCTGGCGTGACCCCAGTGCCTGCAGCGGACAGACCCGCGCTTGAATGCCGGACCAGCGAGTAAGCGTGACGTTTTTTTTCGCCTATTCCTTTTTTTTCACTCAAAGTTGTTTGTGAAGAGTGTGAACTGGTTTTACTCATACCGCAGCCGCGATTTCAGCGGAGGAGAGACAATGGTGGAGCTAATATGGTGAGTGCAATAATTTACCATGTTTATTTGAGACTATTGTTTGAAAGAGTACGTTTAAGTTAAGTAACGGTATAAATACAAAAACGGATGAATATACTTTTGTTCTATCTAGGCTGAGAGCCCTCTTAATGACTGTCTTGTTTTGGAGGGAACAAGAAATAGAAGAGATGCTCTGGAAGTGTAAGTATGATCCACATAACTGTTATAAGAGAGCACAGCTGTGTTAAACATTATACCCCCATTTTCACAGACAAGGCTTAAGGCTATTCTCAGACTAAAATGCATGTTCAAGCAGTCTTAACTGAAAATATCTTTACTGACGCATCTTAAAATATGTCAGTGCCATTGTCGTCTCAAGATGCACACCAGTAAAGTTGTTAAGGCCTTTTTATGAAAGTTATTTAAATATCCTAATTTAACTAAGGCATAGTCCTGACTTAAGCTAAGAACTTATACAAGAACGGAACAATTTCCTTGTTTACATCACACATATACATACATTTAAATCACTTTATGCACAAAAACTGTACACTTATGCCACCTTCATACCAAAACTCCAGATCAGCTGTATGTCGTGGATTGACTGAGACCTGGGGGCTGTTTCATGAAACAGGTTTACCAAATAAGCCAGGCTTATTTCAGTTAGTCTGACTTATTGTCATTTGATTTGGTTTCAGAAAGCAAATTTACCAGAGCTCAAGCTCAGTAACTCTGGGAAACTAACCTGGTCCAGAACAGGCTAACTGTCAGGCTAAGATAAGCCCTTTGTCTCTCACATAAAATTATTTGACTTTTTTACCAGTCCAAAAATAAAAGTACACAAAAAAATGCAACTTAAATAAATCCTATAAATAAAAATGTAGGCTACAACCAGCTGTATTCAGTGTATTGTGTGTCATGTCCGCTATGCACTGGGAAAAACACCACATCTTAAATGCATTAAACAACACAAATATATTGCTGTTTGCCATGCTGTATCGATTTGATCTATGATCGACATAAGGGCTGACATTATTTTGACTCACTGAATCTGGATCAATTTAGTGAGATTGTGTGAACTTAAATTGTCGTTTATGAAACTGCTTTAGTCCTGATCGATTTGTTAGGTTATTTCAAGTCAGGTTTTGGACTTTTATCCCTGCTTTTCTTAGCGTCTTTTATGAAACAGGCCTCTGTTCTAACTCTGAGGATGATCACTTTATTGACTAGCACACTGCACAATTAAATGCAAACCATTAAGTCAGATGCCCTTATAAAGACTAACTTGCTCTTTTACGAACTTTTGCTCTTCACAGAAAAGTTGTCATTGACAAGCCTGACATCACCCAGATGATAATTCAAAGGCCAACTCTTTTTACAGTAAACCAGGTATGTAAGTGCATTCATCCCATGTTGTAATCGCCATAATTACGAGATTCTAACTTGGGAAAAGCGTTCATGTCCTTGTAGAACTCATAATTATTCATAATGTCTTTGTCAATCTGTTTCCTCCTCTGTTAGGATGCAGCTGACAAGACAGACTCCAGTACGAATCCTCAGCGTTGATCAAGAAAGTCCACAGCTCAGAACCCATCTAGAGTGGAAATCATCTTGGAAGAAAATGTTGTAATGGATGGACTGACTGATCTCAGGCCTTCTGTGTCCATTGTTTTCAGACTGATTTATGCCCTGCACCTGGACTAAGTGTATGAAAAGCACTTTATATTTTATTCAGCAGGTAATGCTCAACCTCAGAAAAGGTGAGTTAGCACCTAAAATTTAGTACTGCCAATATTGTGAACTGAGAGTGGAATAAAACCATAAAAAGTTTGTTAAACTAGTGTTTTCATGTTTTATGTGGGAACATTTTCAGAAATTAAAAATGTTTTTAAATTAACATTTGGAATTTAATTAAAATAAAACAGAATATTGCATATCGCTTTGTTTTGTTTTTCTTAATTTTATAGCTTAACAAATTGTACTAGTAAAACAATGGATGTAGATGTAGTAAAAATGTTTTCATTCAACTAATTTAAAAATTTTAGGGTAATAGTTCACATCTATATTTTATAATTTTAGCCAATGAAAAATAAATAACTTGTTCTAAACAATATTTTCTATGTCTATGAAAACTGTTATATAAAGCTTGGCACAAACAATATTATTTTGATCTAAACAAAAAAAGAATTTAAATAAATTGACTTTGTTCAACAAGAAAAATATACTTTGTGTCAAGTTTTATAAAATGGTTTTCATAGACATAGAAAATATTGTTTAGGGCAAGTTATTTATTTTTCATTGGCTAAAATTATAAAATATAGATGTGAACCATTACCCTAAAATGTTTTATTTATGTGCATGAAAACATTTTTACAGTGTATTTCTGTACGGTTCCATCATACTTATTAGCGATTTTGTGTTTTTGGCGTCAGATACATTTTATATTAATAAATATTAACTTCAGATACCAGTCAGCAATCGCAAGCAGTTTGTGTCAATTAAAAACATTTTCTGTTCATATAAAGTAACTTGAAAAAAGTGTCAGGGCTTTGGTGTCAATTAAATACACTTAATATTTTTGTATATTTCGGTTCCATCATACTTGTTAGCGATCTCGTGTATTTGGCGTCAGATATATTTTATCTTAAGAAACATTAACTTCAGATACCAGTCAGCAATCACAAGCAGTTTTTGTCAAATAAAAACGTTTTCATTTTCTGTTCATATAAAGTAACTTGAAAAAAGTGTCAGGACTTTGGTGACAAATAAATAGATTTCATATTTTTGTAGGGTTATGTCATACTTGTCTGCGGTCTCTTGTATTTGGCGTCAGATACATTTTATACTAATAAACATTAACTTCAGATACCAGTCAGCAATCTATGAGATGATCTACCCGGCGATTCTCCGAGTACAACACGATGGCGTGAAACTCTTCAAGCAGCCTAAGGAGGTAAAGGCTTTCCTGGACAGCTTGTCTAAATCAACCCCTACCACCTCACCCGGCCCAAACCACCCTAGAGAGACTGAATGACAATGTGGCAAAGTCGTTTATGTCTAGAGGGACATATTTTCACTGGTTTTTGGCACATGAAGGAGCACAATTGGACTTTACATATGGGAAAATAATGTTTTATTTGCGACACTTTTTCGTTTAGAGTCTGATTGAGTTCATGAATAGAGAGAAAATATATATATATATATATATATAACTGTGATATTGCTTATAATGGTTATGAGTATAAGCTTATAGGAGAAGGCTGTTGCCGCAGCAGACTGTCGATGTAGAAAACCATACCAAAACTTTCTGATTTTGCTATTTCCTTTTTAATAACTACAAAACTATCGTTTGTTCTTTGCAAGTTCTGGTCATCTTATGTTTCCATCGAGACAGAGTGGCTTTCACTGTTGACCTCAAATGTGAAACCGACCTGCGTCAGCCCTCCGTTTTATACACATCTTATACACACATTTTATACTTATCTTCGATATGCAAGGTAAGACAATTTTATTATTTTATTCTTTTATTTTCTTTAATCCCAATACTGTATTTTATGTTGCTTTAAATCTACAAATTTTCCTTTTTTTTTGGTACATTCTCCATGGGAATCAAAATTGGCAAATTAATAAGACATACAGTGAATTGTGTAAGGGCATCTCACATACACGAGGGCAGCTGGCTTAATAAATCTTCTTGTGTTTATGGCAGCAAGTAGATGAATATTAAAACTATGCAGCTGGAATGTGAAGGGCGTTCAAAATCCAGTAAAAAGGAAAAATATTTTAAATTTCTTAAAAAAGGAGCAGGTCCACATAGCATTTCTGCAGGAGACGCACTTAAGGAAGGTTGAGCATGCTAAACTGAAGCGTGACTGTGTGGGGCAAGTGTATAGATCGTCATTCACTAGCAAGAGCAGGGGAGTTGCTATACTTGTAAATAAATACCTTTATCAAATATAAATACATATTATGACAAATCAGGTCGCTTTATCTTGCTTAAGGCTATATTAACTGGACAACCAATTACTCTGATGAATGTTTATGTCCCTCCTATTCAGTCTAATTAGCTAATTACACGATTTTTTCTAAATTTGCTGAATAGTAATGTGAACATAGTGTAATCTTATCTTAAGGAGAAAATTAAGCTATTTCTTATTAACAATAAAACCACAGATGTTTACCCCAATTTGCTCTGGGATACCGTTGAAGCATACAGGGGACTAATCATCTCTTATGTATCAAATCAGAAAAAGAAGCACCTGGCAGACGGATGTATGAATTTGCCAATAAATCAGTGTTACCAAATGTAATATATAATTGTTTCTTCTGACTTACTTTTGTCTTGTGAATATAAAACTTTGCTAAGATAATTAAAAGTTAAAATTAAAATTTATAATATAAACCTGTTTATCAGAAAAAGAGGGGTTTTGAAAACAAAGTAAAATATCATGAAAATCTAAATTAAGGGGTTTGCTTAATTTCTTTATGTCTATTTTAAAGTCAGTCCAGAATGAAATAACATAAGGGCAATAGAAAAATAAATGTTCAATATCTTCTACATATATATTACAAAAAGTACATTTATCACAAACACTATTAATATATCTGCTGACGGCTACATTTACAGGGTAACATCTGTGAACAATTTTGTACAGTACTTCTTTTACTTTATTCGAAATTACATATTTATATGGTAATGTCCAAATGCTAAGCTAAGATAGATCATGAGGTTTAAACCATTTGGATTTACATGGAGGGTTGGATCCAGCATTAAAAGAGCTTCTCATAAAACTGTTATCAAAACGTTTATCAAATAAGGAAAGACCATTTACAAAAAGTTGGGGATTTTGTAGGGTTGTAATATTAGTATTTGTATTTGAGAATTTGATTAAAGTTATTATGCCATTGGGAATAGCCTTAATTACTTCGTTAAATTCTTTTTCATTTACAAAAAAAACATATTTTGTAATAAAATTAGAATAAGTGTACAATTGCCCATTCTTCTCAATAAGTTGGTTTATAATTAATATGTTGTGTCGAACCCAATTCTCCATGTATAATGACTTGTTATTATGAGTGATATTACCATTGTTCCATATAAAACACCTGCTAGGTGAAAACTTGTGTTTGTATAGGAGTGACCCGTAAAGTAATGCTTGTTTGTGATAATTGGCCAAAGCAATAGGAACTTTGCCAGTTATATAAGGACACTGCAACAAAAAATTTAATCCACCAAGTTTTTTTAATAAATAATATGGGACAATATTGAAAATACTTGTTTGATTCTTTAAAAAAATTTTAAGCCAATTAATTTTTAAAATTTGGTTGAAAATCATAAAATTAAGAACATTTAGACCACCATCAGATATTTTATTAACGAGAACACTTTTCTTTATTTTATGAGGTTTGTTTTTCCAAAAGAAATTAAAGAGTATTTTATCCATTTGTGAGCATATATCCTTTGGGGCACTAAGTGAAGAAAGGAGGTATGCTGCTCTCGAGAGACCTTCTGCCTTACTTAATAAAATTCTTCCTTGAATAGAAAGATCTCTCACCAACCACGAGTTATACCTCTTTTTCATTTTTTCGATAACCGGTATAAAATTGGAGTTAACCATCACATCAGTATTTTTAGAGATTTTTAAGCCCAAATATTTTACCATATTTTAACAGGAATATTACACACAGTGGATAGATTATTATTTTTAAGCTGTAGGATTTCACATTTAGACAAATTCAAACTCAATCCTGAGAATTTTGAAAAATGATCAATGACATTCAAAGCCAAAGGTACCTCAGAACTATCTCCAAGAAAAATTGTTGTGTCATCAGCAAGTTGCGATATTTTAATTTGTCTTTCATGGATTGAAATACATTTGAAGGAGTGTTGATTTATCATGTTACTTAAAACTTGAGCTACAACCAAGAAAAGGAATGCAGAAATTGGACAACCTTGTCGAATGCCTCGATTTATTTCAAATCTAGGAGATGTTCCATTGGCAAGTTTAATAGAACTATTGCGACCATTATACATGGTTCTTACACTTTTGATGAAATATTGTCCAAAACCAAAGAATTTTAATGAATCAAATATAAAATTATGGCTTATTGTATCAAAAGCTTTTCTAAAATCAAGAAAAAGTATTAAAGGTCTCCATTTAATAAATAACTATATTGTACTAAATCAATAACTAAACGAATATTAGAGGAAATGTGGCAACCTTTCATGAATCCACACTGAGTTTCATTAATTATCTCATTTAATGCATTTTTCATACGTTTTGCAAAAATCGATGCCATGATTTTATAATCATTATTTAATAATGAAATAGGTCGCCAATAGGGATGGGCGGATCGATTCTGAAATATCGATACTTTCGATACTGACGTTGTATCGAAAGGATCGATCCTCACGTAAAAATATCGATTCTAAAGTGCATTTTAACCATTAATTTTATTTATTTTACAAGAAGTTTGGTGCATAAAATAAGCCTCTAAGAGGAACAATAGACTATTAACGCATTATTGAGTCGGATAGAACTATTTCTCCTGCTCATCGGAACACACGCGAATGCTGTAAGACGGAACCAATCGATCACAGATAGATAGCGTTCGCTGCTGACGCTTCATTCAACATTGATAATAATCAGAAATGATGTTTCTTCCTCTTGTTCTCATGGCATTGAAATAATAAATTATTATTGAAAAAAATGTTTATTGAGTAGCAAAGTATATTAGAACGATTTCTGAAGGATCAAGTGACACTCAAGACTGGAGTAATGATGTTAAAAAAATTCAGCTTTGATCACAGATGCTTTTTAAATTACATTTTTCAAAATATATTAAAATAGAAAATAGTTATTTTAATTGTTCATTTTCCCAATCTTGCTGTTTTTACTGTTTTTTTTTTTTTTTTTTTTTTTTCAAATAAGTGCAGCCTTTGTTTAGCATGGTTAAAGCCATTACAAAATCGTACTGAAATATTTATTTTGATTAGGCTAGTTTGTGTAAGTAAATTTATTTAAACTGGTTGTTAAAAGTTCAAATTGGTTGTTATATCCTGTAATTGCTGTCTGTAAGAAACAATTTGTGCTAAAGTTAGGCCAACAGCCTGGCAGCTTTTTACACACACACACACACACACACACACAAAACACACACACAAAACACAGTTTGCACAGTTTTTGTAGTAAAACTGCAGTAACAACAAATTTACCATGGTTAACACTCTCTCTTTTGGCTTGCTTCCTTTTACCATGGTTAACACTACAGGAACATTATTTCAACCATAATATTTGTAGCAGAAACCATGGTAATAATAATTAATAATACTAATACTAATAATACTACTATTATTATTATTATTATACATTTTAGTACTTATGTAACACCATGGTTGTTTTTCATCAGGTACCCTCCAAGGTACACCTCTATACCTTATCTACCCTTAATGCGTGTGCACTTGTATGGTACTAGTATGCTCCCTGGCTTTTAGGGGTGAAGAAAGTTGCACCTTTGAGGTTACTGCCCAGTAAAGAGCTAAAATACTAAATTTTAGTACATTTTATTTCTGACAGTGTTATAAAAAAAAACAAAAAAAAAAAAAACATGCGTATGAAATGTTTAAAACACATGACTTTCAAATATAATGTTAATTTATAAATAATAATTATAAATATAAATAAATAATTTAAAAGATCAGTTTAGTTTAGAGGTATCGGTATCGGTATTGATATCGACGATACTTGGCTTGAAAATATCGGTATCGGATCGAAAATAAAATACGAGGTATCGCCCATCCCTGGTCGCCAATTTTCCAATAATAGGATATCTTTTTGACGTTTGGGGATCAAGGTGATAACACCTTGTCTAAGTGATGAAATTTAGAAAAGAAATTTAGATAAATAATTTATAAAAACTTTATAGAATTCTGATGTCAGTCCATCATTTCCAGGGGATTTGTTGTTTTTTAGAGTTTTTATACAGAACTCTATTTCATTTAGAGAAAGGTTTTGAGAACACTCGTTTTTACTTTCTAAAGACAACGTTTTTGGATCTTTTATTGATTTAAAAAGAATTGCATTGTCTTGATCTTCACCTAAAGAATAGATATCTGCATAAAATTTAGAGCCAAATTTAGAAATCATTCCTAGATCTTCAGTAACGACACTGTTAACTTTTAATTTTCTAAATAAATTTAATTCTGCATTCCTTTTCTTAAGACAAAAAGTATTTGCTGTTTCTTTCACCTTCTTCCAACCACTTCCTTCTAGATCTTATGAAGGCACCTTTGGCTTTTTCCTGATAAATATGGTCTAATTCTTTCTGCAAATTTTCTAAAACATCACTATTGGATGGGTAAGTATGAGTTAAATTTGAAATCTCTTTAATTTTCATAAATACGTGTTCTTTTTTTCATGGCCAGGTTTTTCCCAAATTGAATGCTAAATTTTCTTATTTCAAACTTTAGTAGTTTCCAAGCTGTGCCGTATTCCTTCCTAATACATCCCTGTATCCAGTATTTATTTATTAATGTTTGGATATGCTCCACATAATCTTGATGGTGCAAAAAAGAATTATTTAGTTTCCAATAGCTTAAGTTTCTGCAATTACACTGGATATCTTCAAATTTAATTGTTAAAGTTAAAACTTTGTGATCAGTGAGAATAGCAGGGGAATTTTAGTTTCCTAAACCTTTTGTTTTAATTCTGAGGAAATGAGCCAAAAGTTAGTTCTCGATTGCTGAGTCATTTGCTTATTGCTCCATGTAAATTGTCTAATAGAAGGGTTTTTATATCTCCAAATGTCTATAAGATCTAAATTATTGCAAAAATTCTGGAGATTACATCTGGGGGGGTGTATCATGAACCATATTAAAGTCTCCTCCAATAATTACCTTTACTATTGGAAATTTAGTTAAGAGAATGTTTACATTTCCCTTTATAGTGTCCGACACAATATGATTTAAAACACAGGAATTATACCCATAAACATTACATAATATAAATATATTGCTGCCAATTTCAATAACTGAAAATACCCAATGCCCTTTAACATCACATTGATTCTAAAGAATTTTCTCTCTAAAGCTGCCTTTCAAGGTAATCACACCAGCTGAATGGTTATTTCCATGTGCTAACCAGAGTTCATTACCCCACTGGTTCTTCCAAAACAAAATGTCCTCTGCGCTCGAATGGGATTCTTATAAAAAAAATAAAATCTGCCTTCATTTCTTTGCAGAACAAAAATATTGCTTTTCTTTTTACAATATCTCGAATGCCCTTTACATTAAGAGAGATAAGTGATAACTCCATTATGAAGTAACAACAGTAGAGAACAGAAGTATGTAGAGGGTTTGAATCCTCTGCTTAGTGTAGTAAAACAGATTTCACATTATAACTCTTGAAACAGGTTTAAAAAAGTATAACTAGCCTACAATATATGGTCAATAAATTACAAAGAACAGCAATAACAGAAAAGCTTTGACTTAAATTTGACCAAAATGGAACAAACTTATTTGTTTGTAGGCACGTCTCTAAGGGGTCTGCAGATCAGTCCAGCCGTATAGCTCAGTTCATCTTTTGGCCTTCCGCATTGAGCTTGATCTCTGTACCTTCAATGAAAGCCTTGCATCCGATATAGTAGACTTTCTTGTTGTCATCACACGCTTTCTTGCCACAGAAGTGATCGTTTGTCCTTTTCTTCTTTAGTCAGATCCTCCATGAAGCGAAGTTTGCGTTGTTTCAGGAACTCGTTGTTTTTGCCATTCCTCCATACAGCATCTCGCACAGAACGCAAAGTGAACAGAATAATGACGGCACGAATCCTGCCCGGCTGCGGCTTGCCAAGCCGGTGAGCAATGTCAATGACATCAAACGCTTTCTGACAAGACTCAGGAGCAAGGACGTTGCAAATTTCAAGAACTTCAGCTTTCACGTCTTTGTTTGGTTGTTCCGAGAGGCCGTAGAGACGTGGGCACCAGCGTTGTTTATATCTTTCAGCATCAGCGATTCGTTCTTCCAGGTTGACAAGCGATTTTTGTTGTTGCGAAAACTTCTCAGCAAGCTTGGTTTTGTCATTTTTAAGATCCTGAATCTCAACGTACAGGTGATTTAAGGATGTTTTGAGATCCTCAATTGTGTTGGAGTTGGTAATTATCATTTGCTCGAGTGAGTCTGCCCTTTGATTCATTTTCAAAGTGAGGGCAGTGATAATATTTTCCTGTAGCTCAGACAGGGAAGGCTCACCTTTGTTTCTCTTCGGCATGGGGCCGCTCAGTGGAGTGTCAGGAGCGGGAGGGAGAATTATTGGTAGGTCTCCTGAAGACGAATCAGTTGAAGGTGAGTCTGTGGCAGCAGATGAGCAGTTGTGATCAAAACTCACTTTCTTTCGTCTGTCTTTGGCGCTCATCGTTGGTTGGCTTGTTAAAGCAAGATGGTTACGGCTGATGACAGTGTATTTTTAGTGCTTCTTACAGAATAAGTTGAAAAAGAATCTTTAACGGTGATGCCAAATTGTTTCAAGACTGCTTCCTTAAGAAATTAACAAATGACAAATGTTTTCAAAGAAGATAGAAATAAAACCCTACAGAGCATTTCAACATACGTCTGCTTTGGCCGCCATCTTGTTTCGACCATCAGTTTACCAAGTATTGTGGAGTTGTAAAGTGGAGAACTGTGTTTGTTGCGTTTAGCGCTCTCCTAGTGCTAGCAACCGTTACATAGTCGTCCCTGAGTTTCCTAGTTCCTGAGTTTCCTAGTTTAGCTTTCTCACCTGGCCATCTCGTTTTGTGTCTCTCGCCGCTTGCCTCTTGGACTGCACACTCATTGTACGGATTACCCCTCTGTTTTCGCTCTATGGATTATGTTCGCCGCTGATCGACCCAGGCCTGCTTCACGGACTACTCTTGTGCCTCGCCCCAACATACCTGTTTGTTATTGTTTCGACCCTGCCTGTTTTCATCATGTCTTTGTCTCGTCTATGATAAGCTTGCGATGGTCCCTCGCCTCTCATCTCCTCTCCACGTTACAACTGTCATCATGATAATAAAATAATTAATACGATTTTCAGGGCATTTTACAAGAGGCTTTACTCTTCTCCCTCCGATCTCACTTCAGGTGACAATATGAATAAATTCCTTGCAAAACTATATATACTGGAATTAGCTGAAGAGCAAAGACAGATGTTAAACAAACCAGCTGAACTTAGTGAAATTCTAAATTGCATTAATAGTCTCCCTAAAGGAAAAGTGCCAGGACCCCATGGGTTTACGGTGGAATTCTTTCAAAATTTTAAAGAGTTGTTTGCACATCTAATGCATGAGATGATACAATATTCATATAATTCTAGTGAACTGCCTAGCTCTATGTTAGAGCTTTTTAGAAAAAGGCAAATGCTCTGAGGAATGCAGGTCCTATCTCCCTACTTAACGTGGATACCAAAAATCCTAGCTAAAATATTAGCCATCCGACTTGAATCAATACTTCCCATGATAATTAATATTGACCAGACAGGCTTCGTTAAAGGTAGATCATCAGCTCATAATGTCAGAAGACTTCTTAATATAATTCAATATTCAAATCAGTGTGCAAAAAAAGGTGTAGTTATCTCCTTAGATGCGGAGAAAGCCTTCAACAGGGTTGAATGGCCATATTTATTTTCTGTTCTTTCCAAATTTAATTTAGGAGAATCATTTATTAAATGGGTTAAAATTGTATACTCTCTTCCTACAGCAAATGTCATTACTAACGGTCTCAAATCCTCCAAGTTTGCTCTATCACGTCACCGCTTCTGTTTGTGTTGGCCATTGAGCCACTAACAGTGGCCATTAGATATGACCCACTTATTGAGGGGCTTTGTCTAGGAAAGAAAACCCACAAGATTTATCTTTATGCGGATGACATCTTATTATTCCTTGATTCTCCACAACAATCTATCCCACACTTAATTTACCTGATTTCCAGTTTTGGTGCCTTCTCTGGGTATAAAATATTTTTTTTTAAAACTCAGAAGCAATGCCTTTAAACAATTTGAATTCTTATGATTCTACAGTTTCTCACCCATTTAAATGGTCTCCTACTGGCTTCACCTATTTGAGTATAAAGATCTCACCAAAATTAGATAACTTGTATCAAAACAATTTTGCCCCAGTTATTAAAAGCATTAAATCTGACCTAGATCGATGGTGTAACCTACCTCTATCTTTATTAGACTGAATTCATCTTGTTAAGATGAATATATTACCTCATCTTTTATACCCACTTCAAATGCCACCTGCTCTCATTCCCAACAGAGCCCTAAAACAGCTGCATGGTTTTATTATTTATTTTATTTGGAGGAAAAAAAGGCCCAGATTAAGATACTGCCTAGCAGACTGGGCGGAGTAGCTGCTCCTTCTTTAAAAAAAAAAAAAAAAAAAAAAAAACTGCCAGCCTTAATTAAAGGTAATTTAATTCTTAGCAATATGATAAAAATATAGAGTCTTGCTCGTAAAATAGAAGGCTTTGTGCCATAGGAGATGTAGTGAAAAATAAACAGCTAATGACCTTTGAGCAAATTGTTGTAAAATACAACCTCAGTAAAAAACATTTCTTCACATACTGTCAGATACATAGTTTTGTTACACCATCGATCTAGCTCAGCACATAGAGACCCTTACACCTAGATATCATGCTATAGAGACTGTGTCTGTTCCCCGAGCTAGACAATACAAAAGACGTCCAAACCAATTTAAGAGTAACAATCTAATCAACGTTCAACAAATTAAAAATTTACATAATACAGAGAAACAAATGATAAAACTCGGCCTTTTGAATATCAGGTCCCTTTCCACAAAAGCGCTTTTTGTAAATGATATGATCATTGATCATAACCTAGATGTGCTATGTTTGACAGAAACCTGGCTAAAATCAGAAGATTACATTATCTTAAACGAGTCTACCCCTCATGATTACTGTTATAAACATGAGCCACGTCTAAAAGGTAAAGGGGGAGGTGTTTCTACAATTTATAGCAATATTTTTAGTGTTTCACAGAGAGCGGATTTCATGTATAACTCGTTTGAAGTAATGGTGCTTCATATAACATTATCCAGAGAAACAAGTGTTAATGATAAATCCCCCATGACGTTTGTACTTGCTACTGTATACAGGCCACCAGGGCACCATACAGATTTTCTTAAAGAATTCGCTGATTTTATATCTGAGCTGGTGTTGGCTACAGATAAGATCTTAATAGTAGGTGACTTTAACATCCATGTTGATATTGAAAATGATGCGCTGGCAGCTGCATTTACAGACATTCTAAATTCTATTGGAGTTAGACAACACGTGTCAGGTCCCACTCATTGTCGAAATCATACTCTAGACTTAATACTGTCACATGGAATTGATGTCAATGCCGTTGAGATTCTGCAGCAAAGTGATGATATCTCTGATCATTATCTAGTCTCGTGTATACTCCAGATAACTAAAACTGTAAATTCAACTCCTTATTACAAGTATGGTAGAACCATCACTTCTACTACAAAAGATTGCTTTCTAAGTAATCTTCCTGATTTATCTGAATTCCTCAGCATGTCCAATAGCTCAGAAAAACTTGATGATGTAACAGAAACTATTGACTCTCTCTTTTCCAGGACTCTAGATACGGTCGCTCCTCTGCGGCTAAGGAAGATTAAGGAAAACTGTCCGACCCCGTGGTATAACGAGCACACTCGCGCCCTAAAGAGAGCAGCCCGGAAAATGGAGCGCAGCTGGAGGAAAACAAAATTAGAGGTTTTTCGTACTGCTTGGCGGGAATGTACCCTATCGTACAGAAAAGCGTTAAAATCGGCCAGATCTGATTACTTTTCGACTCTTTTAGAAGAAAACAAACATAACCCTAGGTATTTATTCAATACAGTGGCTAAGTTAACAAAAAATAAAGAACCAACAGGCACTGACTGTGCCCATCAGCATAGCAGTAATGACTTCATGAACTACTTTACTTCTAAGATCGATACAATTAGAGACAAAATTGTCACCATGCAGCCGTCAATTACAGTGTCGCATCAGATAGTGCGCTATAGATTTCCTGGGGAACAATTCCACTCATTCTCTACTATAGGTCAGGAAGAATTGTATAAACTTGTTAAATCATCTAAACCAACAACTTGTATGCTAGACCCTATTCCATCTAGGCTACTAAAAGACTTGCTTCCAGATCTCATAGATCCTCTGCTAAATATTATTAATTCATCACTGTCATTAGGATATGTCCCCAAAACCTTCAAACTGGCTGCTATTAAGCCTCTAATTAAAAAACCACAACTTGACCCCAACGAATTGACTAATTACAGACCTATCTCGAATCTCCCATTTCTATCAAAGATATTAGAAAAGGTTGTATCCTCACAATTATCTTCCTTCCTACAGAAATATGATATCTGTGAGGATTTTCAGTCAGGTTTTAGACCATACCATAGTACTGAGACTGCTCTTATTAGAGTTACAAATGATCTACTCTTGTCATCTGATCGTGGTTGTATCTCTCTGTTAGTGCTACTGGATCTTAGTGCTGCGTTTGATACTGTTGACCACAACATTCTCTTGAATAGACTTGAGAATTATGTTGGCATTAGTGGTAGTGCATTGGCATGGTTCAAATCGTACCTATCTGACCGCCATCAATTCGTGGTAGTAAATGAAAAGGTATCATATCGATCACAAGTGCAGTATGGAGTACCGCAAGGCTCAGTACTAGGGCCATTACTCTTTACGCTTTACATGTTACCCCTGGGTGATATCATCAGGAAATATGGTGTTAGCTTTCACTGCTACGCTGATGATACCCAGCTCTATATTTCTTCGCGGCCCGGCGAAACGTACCAATTTGAAAAACTAATGGATTGTGTAGTTGAGTTAAAAAATTGGATGACAAGTAATTTCTTACTGCTAAATTCTGAAAAAACAGAGGTGTTAATTATTGGGCCTAAAACCTCAGCGTGTAATAACCTACAACACTGTCTAATACTGGATGGCTGCTCTGTCAATTCTTCGTCATCAGTTAGGAACCTAGGTGTGCTATTTGATGGTAATCTTTCCTTTGAAAACCACATCTCTAGTATTTGCAAAACTGCATTTTTCCATCTCAAAAATATATCTAAACTACGACCTATGCTATCAATGTCAAATGCTGAAACATTAATTCATGCATTTATGACCTCACGGTTAGATTATTGTAATGCTTTATTGGGTGGTTGTTCTGCCCGCTTAATAAACAAACTCCAGCTGGTCCAAAATGCAGCAGCTAGAGTTCTTACTAGAACCAAAAAGTATGATCATATTAGCCCGGTTCTGTCTACACTGCACTGGCTCCCTATTAAACATTGTATAGATTTTAAAATCTTGCTAATTACTTACAAAGCCCTTAATGGTTTAGCTCCTCAGTACCTGAGCGAGCTCCTATCACATTATAGTCCCTCACGTCCGCTGCGTTCTCAAAACTCTGGCAATTTGATAATACCTAGAATATCACAATCAACCGCGGGCGGGAGATCATTTTCTTATCTAGCGCCCAAACTCTGGAACAATCTACCCTACAATGTTCGGGACGCAGACACACTCTGTCAGTTTAAATCTAGATTAAAGACCCATCTCTTTAACCTTGCTTACACATAACACATCAACATATTCTTATAATTCAAATCCGTTAAAGGATTGTTAGGCTGCATTAATTAGGTCAACCGGAACCGGGAACACTTCCCATAACACCCGATGTACTCAGTGCATCGTCAGAAGAATGGCATCTACGCTAATATTAGTCTGTTTCTCTCTTATTCCGAGGTCACATTAACCACCAGATCCAGTCCGTATCCAGATCAGATGGTCACTGCAGTCCCCCGGATCCAGTCCGAACCCAGCCCAGATGGTGGATCAGCACCCAGTGACGACCTCTACAGCCCTGAATGTCATCGGAGTCCACATCAACTAGATGAGCCCCAGAGACGGATCCACAGTGAAGACCTCGTCACCTAGACGGCTGTCGGCACAAGACCACGGGACCTTTGGCCAGAGGAGAACTGGCCCCCCGACTGAGCCTGGTTTCTCCCAAGGTTTTTTTCTCCATTTGTCACCGATGGAGTTTTGGTTCCTTGCCGCTGTCGCCTCTGGCTTGCTTAGTTGGGGACACTTTCTCTCAACACAATATTGCATTTTATTTTATTGTTTTTGATTAACTACCTTTACCTAAAATGTGAGTGTTTACTGTTGCCTTTGGCATTGTTGATGTACTGTTTCCTATCTAATACTGTACAGCCGCCTTGTCACAATTCTGTATTGTTAAAGGCGGTATATAAATAAAGGTGACTTGACTTGACTTGACTAAAAGTCTTAAGATGCACTCGAGTGGCTTCAGTTTATCCCCACTGGAAGAGCACTTGAATAAACTCACTTCATCTCGGTCAGCATCTAAACTCTTCAATGGAATATTGATAAATGCAAATACAGATAGCTCAGATAAAACCAGGGAGTTATGGGAGAAGGATTTTGGGGAGGAAATTCAGGTAGCTGATTGGAAAGCTGTATGTGAGATGTCCTCTTATCTTGCCAACAATTCTGCCTGGGAAATGCAGTTTAAAATTGTTCACCGGCTACATGTGACTCTATCCCAAAGGCATAAGATAAACCCTAAACTTTCTAATCTCTGTAATAAATGCAAAGGCTTGGAGGGAACCGTTATTCATTGTTTTTGGAATTGTATGAAGATCCAGCAATTCTGGAAGGGCGTCCTAAAGGAACTTGAGAATATATTCTGCTGTCTATTACAACTCCGACCAAAAGCATGTTTACTAGGTATAAGTCAGGGATTTCCCTTCAGATTCCAAGGGATTCACCTTCTCCAAATTCTCTTGTACTGTGCTCACAAATGCATACTTGTATGTTCGATAACAGATCAAACACCGTCAATTATTCAGTGGATAAACACAGCTAAAAATCTAATTCAGTTTCTGTAAGGTATGGGACCCTTTTCTCATTTATCTCTGGGTGAAAGAAACACGATTCTTTTTATTTTTTTAACTTTGGGAGTCCAGAATTTAGCATGGAAAGGTTGAAAGGCTAACTTATTGTACAGTTTTTTTTTTTTTTTTGTAATGGCTATAGTGATTTCGGTTTTATATTGATATATTTACTCTTATTTATTTCTCTGTGTTTTTTGTTTTTGTTTTTGTTTTTGTTTTTGTAATAACTTATGTTTATATTCATATTATTTGATTATTTCTCTTGTTAAATGTACAGATTATATGGATGTTTTGTGTTTCATAGTTGTCAACCTGAGTTTGTGTTGAGAATTAGCAGTGGCTAATAGTATTTCAGTGTGAACTGTCTGGAGGTATTACCTGTCTTTTGTTCCATTTATTTATTAAGCTAAAAACAACTGCAAGAACCTCTACTCTTTTGAATTTTGTTATTTGTGTATTGTTGTGGGAAGTGTAGGGAGAGAGTGCCTTTTTCTTTCTACTTCTCCTTCATTCCTGTTTTATGTTGTTTATTTTCTCTTTTTTTTATTTATTTATTTTATAAATGTATTATTTATTTTTGTTTTTGGAATTTGAGGTAAGTTAGTTGTTCCCTAAAATTAGTTAGCTGAATGTTTTGTTTGTTATTTTAGGCCTTGCTCTCTCTTGAGCCATTGATTTCAATCTCTTTGTTAAACTTATGGTCTCTTTTATTGTAAATAAACCCCTACTTTTTTTGTACCTCAAAATTGGTGTCATCTTCACTCTGGGTGAGGTGACTGAAGTTTTTTTTATTGTCTTTAATGTGGGAAGATTCTCTATTATATGCTATGGTTCAATTAATGGCAACCCTCAGCCAGTCAAAGTAATGATGGAATCAAAAACCAGTTGGACATGAAGCCTATATACATAAAGAAGCAGAAACTGAAGAACAAGTATTAATACTACACCCTAATATGAATATAAAGAACTGAAAGTAAGAAATAAAGTCAAATCTCAGCATGTGTGACATTCGCAATAAACAGCATCGTAGACAACAGTCCAGGAACAGGGAAAATAATAATACAGTGTTTAAACGTATTAGGTAGAATATCCACACTCCAGTACAGCAGGTGGCAGTAACTGTTCAACTCGTTCAAAACCCTCCAGTAAAACCCACGAAGAAGACCGAAAAGAAACCGAAAATAACTGCGGGAAACACACAGATAGCAAGAGAAAGCGTTTGTGATTGAATTTATGTCCTACGAAACATTTTTATAGATACAAATTTAGCGCAGACGCTACTCATTTTAACACTCGCGGACATTGTTTTTGCATATTTAATCCGATCCGTCTGTACTATTGAGAGATTTGAGAAGAATTTGCTGACAAGCTACAGGCCTAAAGGACAGAAACAATTAGCCTTTCAAATAAATTCTCTACTTAGTGGACAAGACTGTAGGTAAGTTTTTCAAAAGCGGTTATTGAATGCGAATGTGTTTCTGCAGGTTTTCCCGTATTTTGGCTTCTGTTTTATGCTGTTGTTTTTGTGATGAGAAATCGAAAGTATTTTTAAACCAGACATTTCTCAATAAGACCATTTGTTTATTCTACATGGCAGTGCACTTGTTTGTAACTCACTTTATTTTATATAGTGTTTTTGTTGCTGTTGCTGCCAATTCAACATATTTATTCATCTCATTAACGATCATCATCTTCAGGTCAAACTGAACAGCAGATTGTTTTCTCAACCCAATGCTGATCACTGGAGTTTATCTGCAGTTTGTCAGAAGAGCAAGGAAAGGACTCTCAGTCTGAGATGAGTCTCTCACAGAAACAGAGGTAACACTGAGTCTGTTTTCAGATCATTATTTTAAACACAAACAAAACCTTAACAAACTTTGTTTTATATTTACAAATGCTTTGCAGAACTCAGAGCTTCATAACTTCCTAATTAAAAAAAAACTTTTTTTTTTTTAAAGTAGCCAGTAAATGATAAATATCTGAAAACCGAAATCAAAATCATCATTTACAGTCTTGACCCAATTTACAGTCGCTCTTCAGCACTGGGTATGCAGATATTAAAGTAAATTATTCCACATCAGTGATTTTGGTTTGTAGGTCATAAATGTGTATTCAGACATTAAAAATGCTTGCACACTTAATTTAAAGGGGTCATATGATGCTTTTTAATGTTTTCATTTTCCTTTAGTGTTTAATGTATCTGTTTGTGTAACATCTTCGAAGTTACAATGGTCATAGTCTCCTGCGAAGTGATTTATTCTGTCTAACAGAGAACACTGATCCAGAAATGCCTAAAATGCCTTAATTAAGGTCCAGATATTAATTTTCATAAATGTCTGCATCACAATGTGAAATATTAGTTTAATGCTGTTTAAAGGTATACACAAAGAGAAGACAAGGCTTCAGTGAGTTGTAGTGTTGTCGTCATGTTGTGGAGACGCTGTGTGTTTGAATGCGAAAGCAAACCTGCTTTGTTTGGAATCGGTGGTTAAGATTTATTTATCATGCTGTTCCTGAGCCGTACAACCCAAAGGTTAGCTTGTCTACAGCACATTTTTTGGAGCTGCAGTGCACACACACACCTAAATAAATTGTGAACAAAATACGATAAACCACACCTAAATAACTGTATTTTATGTTGGCACTTCAGGACAAAAAGTTGTTACAGTGAAGAAGAAAAATTATAACTTTATGACATTGTATCTGAAAGTTAAGAGAAAATAAAAGCTTACAACTGTGAAACATAATTATTACAGCGACATTGTTACTGTTATTGTTACAACCAATAAACAAAGAGGTGAAGTTTTAAAATAGAATCATATGGCCTTTTTAATTGAAGTATGCTAACAGAACTGTGTAGCGCTGACATTTCTGCTCTCCATTTTAGTCAAAAATGAAAATGTTTTCTTCAGTTAGAAATACTTTACAAAAGTTGTTACACAAATGTGAGTCTGTAAACAAGAATGAGTGCTATCTTTAAAACTCTGCAAGTGTTTCTGTGAAGGACTAGCAGGAATGTATGCTAATATAAAACACAGATGAACCTCATGTAGTAAAGTTTCTTTTCTCTCTGTGTCATTAGTTTAAGATCAAGCTCACATGTGTCCAGCTCTGTGTCTGTGAAGAGTGACTGGTCAAAGGATGAAGGACCAAACTTCAGTGAAGAAACAGCATCACAACCCGAATGGTATTTGATGTGTTTCTTATTTTTGTTTACACATAAACTGTATCAGAAAGTGTATCAGTGAATAATTATAATAAAACTTTATAGTCCATAAATTTATTAAAGTATTGTTTTTCTCTTTGCTAAAAATGTTTACTTCCTAATCAAAAAAGAATAAAAAATATTTAAAAAGTAGCCAATAGATGATAAATATCTGAGAACTGAAATCAAAATCATCATTTACTATCTTAACCCAATTTGCAGTCGCTGTTCAGCACTGGGTATGCAGATATTAAAGTAAATTATTCCACATCAGTGATTTTGGTTTTTAGGTCATAAATGTGTATTCAGACAATAAAAATGATTGCACACTTAATTTAAAGAGGTCATATGATGCTTTTTAATGTTTTCATTTTCCTTTAGTGTGTAGTGTATCTATTTGTGTAACATCTTCAAAGTTACAAAGGTCATAGTCTCCTAGATCATTGATGTTTCAAGATGACGCCGCACATGGCAGCCACGATGTTTGGCTCTCCAGTGTTTGTGCTGTTTTTGTTAGTTTTTCCAGTTTTTTGTCTCTCAAACACAATTGGTTTTACTAGGGATGAACTGATGAACATTCGGCAGAACACACCTCAAAATATCCTACCGGTGTTTGATTATTCGGGCGTTTTGCTAAACGTTGTAGTTGGCGGAGCGGCGGCACTGGTCAAACGCCTCAGGACGTGCAGATGGGGTGGTGCTCTCGTTAAGCTTCGACAGTGCGGATTTCGAACGGAGCTACCTAGCATCCATCTGGCGAATCTCCGCTCTCTACCCAATAAAACGGACGAACTACTATTGCTCACTCGGACAAATAAGGACTTTTCAAACTCCGCTGCTCTGTGCTTCACGGAAACCTGGCTGAGTGACGCGATGCCGGACGGCGCGCTCCATCTGCCGGGCTATCAGCTGTTTAGAGCGGATCACGACGCAGAATTAATGGACAAATTGCGTGGCGGCAGAGCGGGTTTTACAACCTTGTTTTGAATGGACTGATTGGAGTGTTTTTGAAGCTGCTGCCATCGATCTGGATGAGCTCACAGAGACTGTAACATCCTATATCAGTTTTTGTGAAGATATATGCATTCCTACCAGGACTTATTTAACATTCAACAATGATAATGGTTTACAGCAAAACTCAGACATCTTTGTCAGGCCAAAGAGGATGCCTACAGGGAAGGGGATAGAGTCTTGTACAATCAGACCAGGAACACACTGAACAAGGTGATTAGAGCGGCTAAAAGGACCTATGCAAAAAGGTTAGAAGATCAGTTCGCTTCAAACAACCCAGCTTCAGTGTGGAAAGGTCTGGAAAGGAAAGGTCACAAACTACAAGACACCATCCCCCAGCACTGAGGTGAATCAACAACTTGCTGAAGACCTGAATGAGTTTTATTGTAGATTTGAAACCCCCCACACTCGTTCTTACCATCTCTTTACACAACCATTAACACCTCCAACAAACCCCTTCTCCCCCCCTCCTGCACTTCAGATTAGTGAAGTGAGCCAAGATTAGATGTGTGCCAGGTCTTCAGAAAGAACAAAAGAAGAAAAGCACCAGGCCCAGACGGTATGACACCAGTCTGTCTGAAAACCTGTGCTGATCTGTTGGCCCCCATCTTTTCACAGATCTTCAACAGGTCTCTGGAGTTGTGTGAAGTTCCATCATGCTTCAAACGCTCCACCGTCATCCCCATACCAAAGAATCCCAAGATAACAGGACTTAATGACTACAGACCTTTGGCGCTAACGTCTGTCATCATGAAGTCATTAGAAAAACTGGTTTTAGCTTACCTGAAGGACATCTGTCAGGGTTCTGTCACTTCTGTCAAGGTTTCTTGCAGTCATTCTTGTTTATAGACTCACATTTGTGTAACAACTTTTGTAAAGTATATTAGAATCAGAATTAGAACAGCATTATTACCAAGTATGCTTACGCATACAAGGAATTTGTTTTGGTGTCACAGGCTTCCAGTGCACAGAGATGACAACAACAACACAGAGAAAATAATTGGAAAAAACATTGGAACATTTAACTGTTCATAAGGTATATTGCCCGAGGGAAGAAACTGTTTTGTGACAGAGCCCTGGCACTTCCATCATGTCTAGTTTTAATGTTGTCTGCGTGCCTTGTTTCTTGTTGGAGCATGATGTTCGGATCCCGGCACTCATGTCTTGATGAGTTTCGGTTTCGCATGCGGTCTCGAGCTTGCTCGGGCTGTATGCTCTTCTGTCCATGTGGATTGTTTTGTGTTGTCTTGTAATGTGTAGCATGCAGCTGGTTATCCGCTGGCTGCGTGCTTTCATGTCATGTGTTGTGTGAACACGCAGCTTATGAGTTTCCTCATTAGCTGCGTGTTTGTGTCTTGTTTTGCACATGGCCGGTGAATTATTTTGCTGGCCATGTGCTCGTGTTTTTGTTTTTGTGTGAGCACATGGCTTTTGTCCTGTTTCCATATGCTCTCATGTCTATTGTCTTGACCCCATCCATCTTGTTTCCTGATAATTGGTTCATCTGCCCCACCTGTGCTTCCCTTGTTACCTGCCTCGTTTGCTCTCTATTTATTGTCCTTGTGTTTTCAGTCCTGGGCCAGTTAGTGTCCGTATGCATCCTGTCGTGTCCTGTCTTGATCCTGTCTTGCCAAGCTGCCAGCAGTGTTTTTCCCCCACAGGGTAGTTTTTGTTGTGGTTTTTGTTTTATTTTTATATTAATAATAAAGCCCATTACTCTGCAATACTGAGTCCTCGCCTCTTCCTTACACCCCAACCCTGACAGTACGAACTGGCCAAAGGAGGACTCAGCAGAGATGGGCATCTTCCTTTTTCCATCTCCCACCACTGGATTTTCCACCCGCCAGCTAATGGTCCAGCATGTGAATGCTCGCTACTTACGTCAGCAGGGGGCTGACGTGAGGGACTTTGCCTGTGACTCCCTCATTGAGATGGACAGTCTGGACTACAGTGAGGATGATATTAAAGAGGTTTTTAACATCTGCCTCGATCAGCCTCTCAGCCTGTGGGAGATGGAGAAGCTGGGGAATCTTGGCTTCTGGGACTTCGTTTACCACGTCTTCGATCATGAGGAGCCTGAAACCCCACCCCAAGCGAAGTCCCACCCCACTGACTGTTTCCTCTTTCCACCTGCAGTCAGTGGGAGCCCCAGCCCTCTGATGACCCTTAAACAGAAAAGGAGGAGGAAGAATGGGCCTGCCTCATCAGCCACCTGTATTGAAGTTGAGGCTGTAGCACCCCCAGTGGTGGCTGACGATGCTACAGTGTCCTCAGTGGCGGCCGCCGGCGCTACAGTTCCCCCAGAGGTGGCTGACGAAGCCGCAGCACCCAAAGAGGTGGCCGTAGAAGCTGCAGTGCCCCAAGAGGCGGCTAAAGAAGCTGCAGCATACCCAGAGGCGGCTGATGACACTGAAGTGCCCCAAGAGGTGGCCGGGGAAGCTGCAGTATCCCTAGTGGCGCCTCACGAAGCTGCAGCACCCCCAGAGGCGTCCAATGATGCTTCAGCACCCCAAGAGGCAGCCGAAGAAGCTGCAGTGGTCCAAGTGGCGGCTGTAGAGGCTGCAGCGCCCCCTGCGGCAGCGGATGTTGCTGCAGCACCTCCAGAAGTGGTGGCCAAAGAGGCTGCAGTGCCCCTGGTAGTGGCTGCTGCAACGGCCCCAGAGGTGGATGACGTTGTTGCAATGCCCTCAGAAGTGCCTGATGATGCTGCATTGCCCCCCAGAGGCAGCTGACAATGGAGAAGGAAGAGGACTTCCTCTATACTGTTAGGCTCAGAGGCTGTTCCAGAGCTCACTGCCGCCCCAGAGGCCACTCCGGCGCCTCCCAAGCTCCTTGCCCTGCCGGTGCCTCCCAAGCTCCTTGCCCTGCCGGCGCCTCCCAAGCTCTTTGCCCTGCCGGCGCTCCCCAAGCTCCTTGCCCTGTCGGCACCACCCAAGCTCCTTGCTTTGATGTGGGCTCCGCCCTTGATGAGGGCACTTCCGGCTCCACCAAAGAGCTTTGCTGTGCCAGCTCCCTCCTTGATACAGTCTCCATCCTTCCTGCCTGCCAAGCTCTCAGCTCCGTCCTGGTCCCCTGCCAGGACTTCAGAAGTGCTAGAGTCCACCTGGTCAGTCCCTTCGGCCCCGCCCTGGCCGCCCACCAGGGTTCCTGTTTGGCTGGAGCCTCCCTGGTCTGTGCCTCCGGCCCCGCCCTGGTCGCCTACCGGGGTTCCTGTTTGGCTGGAGCCTGCTTGGTCTGTCCCTCCGGCCCCACCCTGGCCTTCCGCTGGGGTTCCTGTTAGGCCAGTGCCTCCCTGGTTGGTCCCTACGGCCCCACCCTGGTCGCCGAGAGGATTATTGGTGCTCCCCTGCCCACCCTTCAAGAACTGTATACATCCAGAGTAAGGAAAAGGGCTCAGAAAATCAGTCTGGATCCCTCACATCCATGTCATCCCCTTTTCGAACTTTTGCCATCTGGTCGGCGCTACAGAGCCACAAATACCAGGACAGCCAGATATAAGAACAGTTTCTTCCCTCGGGCAATATACCTAATGAACCGGTAAATGTTCCAGACCCCCTATTGTGCAATAAAAAGATGTGCAATAACCTTATATTTATTTGTTATCACCTACATCTCAGGACATTGCGGCATCTCATTCTATTCTGTTATACTCTATTCCATTCTATTCTATTCTTTTTCTATCATCTGTAGCACAACTGTATATACAATTTATTTATTTTCTGAAATCTTATATTGCAATTTTTGTCTATTTATATTTACATATGTGTATTTTTTTTATTCTTAACTTATTTTATTTTCTCTGTGTTGTTGTTGTCGTCTCTGTGCACTGGAAGCCTGTAACACCAAAACAAATTCCTTGTATGTGTAAGCATACTTGGCAATAAAGCTATTCTGATTCTGAAATACTTTACAAAAGTTGTTACACAAATGTGAGTCTGTAAACAAGAATGAGTGCTATCTTTAAAACTCTGCAAGCATTTTTGTGAAGGACTAGCGGGAATGTGTGCTGATATAAAACACAGATGAACCTCCTGTAGTAAAGTTTCTTTTCTCTCTGTGTCATTAGTGTAAGATCAGGCTCACATGTGTCCAGCTCTGTGTCTGTGAAGAGTGACGGGTCAAAGGATGCAGGACCAAACTTCAGTGAAGAAACAACATCACAACCCAAATGGTATTTGATATGTTTCTTATTTTTGTTTATACATAAACTGTATCAGAAAGTGTATCAGTGAATAATTATCATAAAACTTTATAGTTCATAAATTTATTAAAGTAACCCCCCAGAGGCGTCCATTGATGCTTCAGCGCCCCAAGAGGCAGCCGAAGAAGCTCCAAGTGGCGGCTGTAGAGGCTGCAGTGTCCTCTGTGGCAGCGGATGTTGCTGCAGCACCTCCAGAAGTGGTGGCCAAAGACGCTGCTGTGCCCCTGGTAGCGGCTGATGTTGCTGCAACGCCCCCAGAGGTGGATGAAGTTGATGCAATGACCTCAGAAAAGCCTGATGATGCTGCATTGCCCCTAGAGGCAGCTGACGATGCTGCAGTGCCCCGCTCTTGGAAATGGAGGAGAAGAAAGATGACGTCCTCTATACCGTTAGGCCCAGAGGCTGTTTCAGAGCTCACTGCCAGCCCAGAGGCCACTCTGGCGCCTCCCAGGCTCCTTGCCCTGCCGGCGCCCCTCAAGCTCCTTGCCCTGTCGGCTCCTTGCCCCTCTCAGCTCCGCCCTGGTCCCCTGCCAGGACTTCAGAATTGCTAGAGTCTGCCTGGTCAGTCCCTCCGGGCCCCGGCCTGGCCGCCCATCAGGGTTCCTGTTTGGCTGGAGCCTCCCTGGTCTGTGCCTCTGGCCCCGCCCCGGTCACCGAGAGGATTATTGGTGCTCCCCGCCCACCCTTCAAGAAATGTATACATCCAGAGTAAGGAAAAGGGCTCAGAAAATCACTCTGGATCCCTCACACCCATGTCATCCCCTTTTCAAACTTTTGCCATCTGGTCGGTGCTACAGAGCCACAAATACTAGGACAGCCAGACATAAGAACAGTTTCTTCCCTCGGGCAATATACCTTATGAACAGTTAAATGTTCCAATGTTTTATTTTCTCTGTGTTGTTGTTGTCGTCTCTGTGCACTGGAAGCCTGTGACACCAAAACAAATTCCTTGTATGCGTAAGCATACTTGGTAATAATGCTGTTCTAATTCTGATTCTAATATACTTTACAAAAGTTGTTACACAAATGTGAGTCTATAAACAAGAATGACTGCTATCTTTAAAACTCTGCAAGTGTTTCTGTGAAGGACTAGCGAGAATGTGTGCCGATATAAAACACAGATGAACCTCCTGTAGTAAAGTTTCTTTTCCCTCTGTGTCATTAGTGTAAGATCAGGCTCACATGTGTCCAGCTCTGTGTCTGTGAAGAGTGACTGGTCAAAGGATGCAGGACCAAACTTCAGTGAAGAAACAACATCACAACCCAAATGGTATTTGATATGTTTCTTATTTTTGTTTATACATAAACTGTATCAGTGAATAATTATCATAAAACTTTATAGTTCAGAAATTTATTAAATTATTGTTTTTCTCTTTGCTAAAAATGTTTACAAGAGATTTTAATCATATTTTCCCCAGAAAAGCAGTATTTTGATTTATTTTATTCAGCAGCAGACTTCAAAATGAAGCCTTAGTTCCAGATTTCCAGACTAACAGAAAGGAAAAGGACTTTACAAAGAGTTTTGTGCATATCTTCCAGGTAATAAAACACATTTTCATAAATAATTAATAATTCTGACAGTTTATTGAAAAAGAGTGTAACAGGGTTTCCGCATGTCTTAAAAAAGTCTTAAATCGCTTTTCCGTGAATTAAGGCCTTGAAAGGTCTTAAATTAGAACAGAATGTCTTTATATATATGATTGTGGCATTAATTTTCGTGAGTCATTTATTAATTGGATTAATATTTTATATACATCACCTTCAGCAACTGTCATCACCAATGGACTAACATCACGTAGCTTCACACTGCACTGGGGGACTAGACAAGGATGCCCACTCTCCCCCTCATTATTCACCATTTTTATTGAACCATTAGCAGCAGCCATCCGCCAAAACAGTTACATTAAAGGAGTTCAAACATTAAACATGCAGCACAAAATCAGTCTTTACGCAGATGACATACACTGTAAAAAATAAAAACACAATTTGTTGAGTCAGCTTAAAATAATTTGTTACCCTGCTGCCTTAAAATTTTAAGTTCAGTCAACTAAAATAAGTTTAGTCAACTTGAAATGTTAAGTTGTACTAAGTAACAACTTAGATATTTGTGTTTGCTAAATTTAATATCTAAGTTGTCACTTAGTATAATTTAACATTTCAAGTTGAATAAACTTTTTTTTGAGTTGATTGAACTTAAAATTTTAAGGCAGCCAGGTTACAAATTATTTTAAGTTGACTCAACAAATTGTTTTTTACAGTGTACTGCTGTATTTACAAGATCATCAATCATCATTAAAGGAAACAATTAAACTTACTGATTCATTCTCTCATATTTCTGAATACTCCGTCAACTAGGGTAAATCATCTATTCTTTCATTAAATCATAATAGCTTGGATGTGACACCTCAGACATCACCTATTACTTTATGCACCAGTCACATCACATATTTAGGCATTAATGTTTCCCCCAGGCCGTCAGAGCTAGTTAGTCTTAATTTCACTCCATTACTCAAATAAATAAGTGACGATCTTCAACGTTGGATAAACTTACCACTATCCATTATGGGCAGAATATCAGTAATTAAAATGACTGTACTCCCTAAACTAAACTACTTATTCTCAATTATTCCAATACAACCCACCCTCGCCTGGTTTAAATCTGTAGACTCAATCATCACCAAATTTTACTGGAAGAATAAGACCCCAAGGATAAAATTGACTATCTTCCAAAAACAAAAAACCCCTAGGAGGATTGGAAGCACCACACTTCTACCACTACTTTCAGGCTAATCAGCTTCAATATATATACAGTTGGATTCACCCAAACCCATCAGCATTTGAAATAACCCAGATTTTACAATTAATAAGAAACCACATAACTTACACACATGGGCTGAAACACATCTTTCATAGTAATAATCTGGCTTCATTTTCATACTTGGTCTGGAATAGTTTTCTGGAATATCTACAACTCAAATCATCTATCCAATTAAAAATCAACATTCAGACCTTTAATCTTGACCTTTCACCATCGATTTCAGAGTTTATTAGTATATCATCCTCAAAAAACTTCTTTTCAAAATATACAAAATAATAATAAAATTAGACAACACAATAAGTTTGCCATATTCCAAATGGGAATCAGACCTATCTATTTCCCCTGATGCCAATTTCTGGACACAAATCTGCAAATCTATTTCATGACAAAAAATGCCAACCTACAACTTATACAGTATAAGGTACTTCACAGATTTCACCTAACCGGACAGAAATTGTTTAAAATTAGATTCACTTCAGAAACATGTTCACATTGCACCCAGAATAACCCAGATACATATGCTCACACTCTTTGGTATTGCACTCCAATTAAAAATTTTTGGGAAAATGTCAATGAATCACTATCCGTCACTATGGGACGTTACATCCCAATTTCTCCATCACTTTGTTTGCTAGGAGATATATATATAATCAACTTAGACAACATAAACAGTCAGTTACTCCTAGTGGTGCTGGCTATCGTTAAGAAAACTATCCTCATGAACTGGAAATCAAGAAATTCTATACATATTGCATCCTGGAAGAATCTACTAACTGATTATATCACAATGGAAAGACCCTCCAGCAGTCATAGTCTATTGACCTTCTTTGTCTGAGACCAACCACAACAACACATCTGCACCTAAACTACTATTTGTATTCATTTTAATAATATTTGAGAAGTTTTGGGGAAGGGTGGAGGATAACACTGATAAGAAAACACTTAAGATAAGGATTTAAGTAAAGGAGGGTAAAACAAAATGTTAATTGTTACGTTAACTTATTTATATGCTTGTGTGTTTAATTAATTAATTAATTAATTTTTTTATTATTATCCCCCCCCCCCCCCTCTTTGGCCTCTTTGTTACCCAGTGGGTAACATATATGGGTGGGTGGATCTGTGGTGGGGCTGGTGTGTCCTCACCTTCTCCCCTGAACTCACTCTTCCGGGATCTCTTGCCCTGGCTCGTTCTGGCCTGCATTCCTCACTGTTTTAATGCACCACATATTAGTTGAAATACATACACGCCTATTAAAATGTTTAATATAGAATACGTGTATTTACATTAAGAAAAGTTAAAAAAAAACAAAAAACAAAACAAAACACATACACAGGGTAAGTGTGCCATGTGGGTGGGCCAGGTTCTAGGCCTGAGCTGCCTACACGTCTCACTTTTTTAATTCATCACAAACTAGCCGGAACATCTAAACACCTACACATTTAAGAAACACAAATAAATAAATAACAGACATACAGTGGGTATGGAAAGTATTCAGACCCCCTTAAATTTTTCACTCTTTGTTATATTGCAGCCATTTGCTAAAATCATTTAAGTTTTTTTTTTTTCCTCATTAATGTACACACAGCACCCCATATTGACAGAAAAATACAGAATTGTTGACATTTTTGCAGATTTATTAAACAAGAAAAACTGAAATATCACATGGTCCTAAGTATTCAGACCCTTTGCTGTGACACTCATATATTTCCATTAATGAGGAAAAAAATGAACTTAAATGATTTTAGCAAATGGCTGCAATATAACAAAGAGTGAAAAATTTAAGGGGGTCTGAATACTTTCTGTACCCACTGTATAAGGTGTGCGAGGTATCTAGGTAGAGGCCAGGGATGGCTGTTGTTTTGGGGGATGGTTGGGGAGCTGTGGGCCCCGTTGCCCCACAGTATCTTTTCCTGGCACTCCTGATGAAATGTGTCAGGTGCTAAGTATGTGTGTATATATATATATATATATATATATATATGTTATTTCTTCTTCTTCTTACATTATTTAATATTAGTAATATTATTTAATATTATTATTAAAATTACTATTATTACTTGCCCTCTTCATTGTCCTCCACCCTTTCCAAATCTAAATGAAATCAATATTATTATTATTATTATTATTATTATTATTATTATTATTATTATTATTGTTGTTGTTGTTGTTGTTGTTGCTTTTGTTGTCATAGGTATTATTGTCATTATTATTTCTGATAATATTTGTTGTCTCAAATGGTTTCTTATTAATCTGTTAGATACTATTTGATTTGTATGCCCAACACACACAGGATCACAGACGCATGAATATATACACAGGAGTCATCGAAAAGGAACTTATAATGTTAGTTGTTAGTATATGTTTATTTGTCTAATTGGTCATATATATCTGGCACATTTAAATATTGTCACATTCTTTACTTATTATTATTATTATTATTATTATTATTATTATTATTATTATTAATTTCTTTTTTTTTGTATATGTGTTATATGTCTAAAGGGTTCTGTATTTGTTACATGGAAAAAAATATAATAATAATTTTCGTGAGGGATTGTTTCCTCATGCGTCTCATTTTAAAGTGAAGTGAAAGCGTGATTTCTGTGCTACAGAAGTAGTAATAAATCTATGTAATAAAGAAATAGTAATACAAATAATTTAGTTTAGTTAGAGAACAGACAATACAATTAAAACCGAACGCGGCTGCTCAATGCAATGTGCCGAAAGACAGTCGCATCACAAATCAGATTTCATTTATCATGTAGAGAGAGTCAAACTGACTGACATGAAGAGAGAGGTTAGAAAGACAAGACTATGGTTCGTCAAAACGAAGGCAAAAGCGCCTGTTTTAAAAATGTTTTGGATTTTGAAAAGCCTGTTGACTAATGCCATTTATCTAAGGTGATAGTGGAAGTTGCATATTTATTTGGTTCCACCGTGTTTGCTAATTTTTATTTATTTTAACTGTATATTTTTTAAATTTATATTAAGCGTGCAAGGTGTATGCTGTGCTTCCAAGCTTTCTTATTAATTTTGCTAATAAACATTCTACATTTCTTATTTATTTGGTTACGCAGTGTTTTTCAGTTTTCTATACCTATTTAAACTTTGTGTAAAGTTATTATTTTATACTAGGCATATAACATGGTGTATTATTATTTGTTAATAAGAGTTCGTTCCGTTACGTTAATGCAGCTAATTTACAATGAAAGTAAAATGCACAGGGCACTTTTACAAGCAGTACCAGTGCAGAATATGCGCATAATCAATTAGACAACTGTATTAGGCCTATATAATCATAGTCATAGGTAACTGTCTAGATCTACAACTGTAATTTATGAATAATACAATTTAATTGCAATTGATTAATTTACTTTTATATTTTATTAAAGTTCTATTTTGACCCTGTATAATAGGTGTTTTTTTGTTTTGTTTTGATTTTGTTTTTTTGAAAAAAAAAGAAATGAGGGAGGGGGCACAACAATACAATTCTGCTTAGGGCACCCATTTGGCCAGCAGCGGCCCTGTTTACAAGCTGCTTGAAACTGAAGGAAAGCGAGGAAAAGAGGAAAAACTATTAACTAATAACAAACAATTTCTAGGTGCTGAATTGCTGCTAATTTGAAAGTGAAAGTAAAACTCAAACTATACTTAGGGAACATATTGCTGTATTGTTTTCTCTTCGATTTTTTTTTTCCCTTAAATTTTATTTAGTTTGTCTTAAAAGGTCTTTAAAAATTATTAAATTTACCCTTATAAAACCTGCAGAAACCCTGTGTAAGAGAAATGTTATTTAAAATTCTTCTTGACCATTTTTTTTCTTTTTAAGAACCCATGAAATAAAAAAAGAATGTACTGTATTATACTGACAGCTATTTAACATTTGTTTCAAATAGATTTTTTTTACAAATATTTTTTAATTATTGAATAAATAGTTTTGACCAATTGTGGGGTCATTCATTCATTTTTGCCTTGCTTTGTAGGATCTAGAGAGCAAAATAGTCACATTTCTGAAGGAAGAACTAGACAAGTTTAAGAAAATATTGCAAAAAGAGGACTTGCAATACTTTGTGAAGGATTTTAATGAGAAAAAATGCCGTATCAAAGAAGCAGCTCTTGATCTCACACTCTACTTCCTGAGAGAGATGAAGCAAGATGAAGCTGCTGATACTTTAGAAGGTAAGAGACTCATGACAATCTGTCAGACTGTCACTTATAAATGACTTAGAAAATAAGACTAAAATATGTCTATTTTTGTGTCTGTTTAGATGTGCTGATCTTCATTCATCAGCTAAAGTGTAGTCTAAAGAAGAAGTGTCAATGTGTGTTTGAAGGAATTGCAAAGCAAGGTGACCCTACACTTCTGAATAACATCTACACAGATCTCTATATCACTCAGGGTTGTAGTGAACAGGTCAATACTGAACATGAGGTAAGACAGATTGAAGTTGCTTCGAGGCGTCATGAATCACAAGAAATACAGGTTGAATGCAAACATTTGTTTGAAGCATCGGAACAAGACAAGCAGATCAGAACTGTACTGACAAAAGGAGTTGCTGGCATCGGAAAATCAGTCTCTGTACAGAAGTTTGTTCTGGATTGGGCTGAAGGAAAAGAAAATCAAGATATCAGCTTCATATTTCCTCTTCCATTCAGAGAAATGAACTTAAAGGAGCAAGAAAAACTAAGTTTGATGGACCTTATAAATCAGTTTTTCCCAGAGACAAAAGGACTAAACCTTGACAGGAGGAATAATTTTAAAATTCTGTTCATACTCGATGGTTTGGATGAATTTCGTCTTCCTTTGAAGTTTTATGGTAATGAGATGTGGTCTGATGTTTCATCACCAGTTTCTCTGGATGTTCTTCTAACAAACCTCATCAAGGGAAATCTGCTTCCTTCTGCTCTCATCTGGATCACCACCAGACCAGCAGCTGCCAGTAAGATTCCTCCTGACTGTATCGACCGGCTGACAGAGATTCGAGGATTCAATGATGCACAAAAGGAGGAGTACTTCAGAAAAAGAATCACAGATGAGAATCTGGCCAAAGAAATCATTGATCATGTTAAACAATCAAAGAGTCTTTTTATCATGTGCCACATCCCAGTTTTCTGTTGGATTTCAGCCACTGTTCTCCAGAACATGTTAGAGGCAAAAAGAAATAATGTTGTAAAAAATAATCAGGCTGATGACACTTCCAAAACACAGCAGGAGTCAAATACTGAAGACACTCCTAAGACTCTGACACAGATGTACACACACTTTCTTTGCTTTCAGATCCTGCAGAGCAGACAAAAGTATGATGGAGAATATACACCAGATGTTTCCTGGGATAAAGATGCCATCCTTTCACTGGGGAAACTGGCATTTCATCAGCTGGAAAGAAACAATGTGATCTTCTATGACACAGATCTGGAAGCCTGTGGTATTGATGTCTATAAGGCATCAGTGTATTCAGGCATGTGTACCCAGATCTTTAAGGAGGAAACGGGGATCGTTCTTGGTACCATGTACTGCTTTGTTCACTTGAGCATTCAAGAGTTTATTGCAGCCCTTTATGCTCATCTGTTTCTAGACATGAAGAAGAGAAGTATATTTGTTCATGAGTCTACAGAACAGGAAAACAAAAGTGAAACGATGATTGATTTGCTCAAGACTGCAGTGGACAAGGCACTAGAGAGTGATAATGGACACCTGGACCTTTTTCTTCGATTCCTCCTTGGTTTGTCACTCCAGTCCAATCAGCGACTCTTACAGGGTCTGTTGACACGGCAGGATGGAAATGACCAGAGCAAAAAGGAAATAGTTCAGTACATCAAGCAGAAATTTGAAACTAATCTGTCTCCAGAGAGATCCATCAATCTCTTCTACTGTCTGAATGAACTGAACGACCAAACTCTGGTGAAAGACATTCAGATCCACCTTAGCAAAGGAAGTCTCTCATCTGCTGATCTTTCTCCTGCCCAGTGGTCTGCTTTGGCCTTTGTTTTGTTGACATCAGAGGAGGAGCTGGAGGAGTTTGAGCTTCAGAAATTTCAGAAATCAGACGAGTGTCTCATTAGATTATTGGCAGTCATCAAAACCTCCAAAAGAGCTTTGTAAGTTAATCATTTTTGGCTTTCATCTGAAAAAAACATTTATCTAGGGTTTCCATGCATCCTGGAAAACCTGGAAAATTAATTTGTGTTTTTTTTTTAGTTCTACAAATTGCACAAGAAATTAGAAAAAATATAAAATTTTGTGAAAAATGTTGCTGTTTTGGAAAATGATAAAAAAAAATGTAATTTCTAATTATTTTTTAATCTTATTTCCCTCGTAGGCTAAATGATTGTGGCTTAACAGACAAAAGCTGTTCAGCTCTGGCTACAGTTCTTGGATCAGATACCAGTCTGAAAGAGCTGAACATGAGCAATAATAATCTACAAGATTCTGGGGTGAAGCTGCTTTGCGCTGGACTGGAAAATATGAAGTGTCATTTGGAGATACTGAGGTACGTTGTGTGACAATAGACAAAAATTGAGCTCAACAAAAACATAAGGTGAAAAACAGACTTAGATAATGAGCAAGTCTGTAAGTTGTGCATCGAGACAATTTTATATTTACATCTGCTATGGTGTTCTTTTTCTAATTTGGTCTGTCGTTGACAATGTCCTAAGCCAATTCATTGTGCTATACCATTTACAAAATGCATCTGGTTATGTTCAAAGTAGGTTTAACTTAACTTACATTTGACGATATGTTTTCATCTGTGATGATGTATAAAAAAGATCATATGAGATCACAATATGGAAATACAGATGTCTAAAGGCTCATCGTGATTTTAGTTAATTAAAATCATTAATTACAATCATGAAATTTAAACAATTTAACATAAATGTAATAAAAGTTTAACAAAAATGATACGTTTAGGGCCCTATGAAATATTTTTCAACCTAATGTTTAATTGGTACCAAATTCTGTGTTTTAGTAGGTCTACTTCTTTGAAAGCATAAGATTTATTCCTTATTTATTCTTAATTTATTATCTTAATTTATTCTTACAATAGCCTTATGAATTTTTCTCCTCAGAAATTCTGTGTTGTGTATTTACATTTTCCTGTTTGAAATGAAAATTAAAAAAAAAAAAAAAAATATATATATATATATATATATATATATATATATATATATATATATATATATATATATATAGGTTGGCAAATAAAGGGGATTTAATACTACAATTAAAACACTGAAGAAATAATGAATTGTAAATTCGCAACCATGTACAGACAGAAATGACTTGCTGTCATGTAAATAAGATAAGTAACATAAGTCTGTTTAGTTTGTTTAATAAACGAACAAGGTATAGACCTGTTCTATAGGAACGGTAACCTTAAACTTCTGTTGTGATCTGGTGCTATAGAGAAAATAAAATTAAATAAAACTAATGTGACCTTTAAGGTGTGGGGCGACCCCTAATATAATGGCAGGGGAAACACTATTTGTTGTTGTCTGTTTTAGGTTAAAATTGTACATGTAACAAGTAAGGATGTTTATGAGTACAGTAACTATAACGTAAATATAACATGCATTTGAATTAGAGATGCACTGATACCACATTTTTCAGTACTTGCCCAATACCGATACTTTTCATTTTTTATACTTGCTAATACCAAGTAACGATACCAATATTTTCATTGCATTTGTATATTTTTTTAATATTTTGGGGACAGAAACCAAAAGAATATGTATAGGTTCCTAGAGTCTGGCTTCTATACTTTATTCCCAGCAGTCTGGATATGTTTTTGGAATAGCTATTCATATTTCCATATGGGTAGCAGTATGGGACAAACTTGCCTACCCCTGCCCTAAACGTACCCTCACACAAAACTTTCTGCAGTTTTAGACTTTGAAAAAGCTGTTTTGTAGGATTTATAAGCTTCTTTCCAAAAAAATAAAAAAAGTCTCATTAAGATCATAATTTACTGGTATTGCTATTCTTGTGGGGATATTTGGTTCCCATGACTTGAAAACCAGTGAACACACAGCAAGGAAGCGGTGAAACTCTAAACATCATGAGTGCAAATGAGACTCAACCACTATATACAAAACTGAGTCAAAATACTTGAATAATAGCTTGAAATCAGAGCAGATGAATTAAGCTCTGATAAAGAATTTCTGTTCATTTTTCTTCCATTTTTATAGAAATGTTATGTTATGTGTAACAAAATGATTTCTCTGTGTTCTGGTTCAAACTAGTATGCATAAATGAATATACAAATCCATAACCCTAATAAAAGTAAGCAATTTTGTCTAAAAACATCAAGCCTCTGTTGAAGCATCTTTGAGACGTTGCCACAGTTCTTCTGGATTTAGTCTGTCTCAGTTTGTTCTGTTTCTTCATGTCATTCCAGACAAACTGAATGATGATGAGATCAGATCTCTGTGTGGAGCACTGGCTGTTGTCAGACTCCTTGTGCAAACAAAAATCTCACTGGATTATTACAATTAATGACAAAATGAAATGTTTAGAAATGTAAACTGATATTTCCTACTGACACACTACAGCAAAAGATAGAAATAACTGACTTAAAACCATTTTAGCTTATAAAAATACTAGTGGCCTAAGACTTTTGCACAGTACTATATAGAACAAAAATATATTACACTGATTTTATTGAAAATAAAAAAGTTACATTTTAGGTGTTCAGTCTCATTTGTTCGTTTGTATAATGAACAAAATCTAATTCCATTTAGGGATTTTCATTGTTTAGGTCGTTTCTAGAATAACTGATTAATCATCTGAATGTGACATTTTCATTCTGGTTCTAGACTTTCAGACTGCAGTATCACTGAAGAAGGTTATAAAGCTCTGGCTTCAGCTCTGAGATCAAACCCTTCACACCTGATAGAGCTGGATCTCACAGGAAATGATCCTAGACAATCAGGAGTGAAGGAGCTCAGTGATTTACTACAGGATCCAAACTGTCAACTCAAGACACTGAGGTGAGATGTGATGAAATAATATTAAATAAGTGAATGATGTGTGATTTTAAAAAAAAATGTTAGCTATACAGTAATCTGGACAATTTGTTGCATCATAATGATCAGATGCTGCAGGTTTTGTTGTACTGATGATCAAAGTCACAGTCTGCTTTATTGTCAATTCTGCCACATGTACAGCACATACAAACAGACAACTGAAACTGCATTACTTTCAGACCCTTAGTGCATACAGATAACACTAAACACTAACAGTAGAATGTAAAAATACAGATAAATACACATTCAATATAATACAAAATACAAATATACAAATATGCAAATAAGGACATGCAAAAAAGATAGATAAAGTAGCACAAGGCACATGGCAGATGAAGTGCAAACCAGTGAAATAAACAGTGCAGATATAATGAGTGTAGTGCAAAAAGAGTTTATCAGTCTGTTTAAAGTGACAAAGAGCTCAGAGAGCAGTCTTTATTTAAACTGTCAGAAGAGGTAGTTTCCTGATGGATGAATTTGTCCTTCAGTCTGCTGGTCCTGGAGACTCCACAGGTGTTGAGCCCCAGCTGGACCAATTTGTGAATGAGCTGTTGAGTGAACGATGACTGTCAACACAGTTTAGTTGTGCTGCTATTCTGGAGTATGGTTTACCTTGATCATTAACATGCACAATTTTTATGGACACTTCTAGGTAGTGTTGTCATGATACCAAAATTTTGACTCTGATACGATACCAAACTAAAATATCTCGATCCTACTACTGAACTACAACAAAAACACAGAATGAGAGGTAAAGTAAATGAATAATAGATGATTGAAATGGAGGTTATAGTTATTTTATTTATTTTAAAAAAGCATTTCATCCCCCTTTAAAAAAAATGATAAAATAACAAAGTAAAGGACAAATGCAATAAAACAAAGACACAAATAAAGTAAATAGGGCCCTATGAAATTTGTTTTATTTCCAAATTCTGTTTTATTTTTTCCAAATTCATTTGGAAATGCATGCCTAATTAAATGAAATAATGAAACGTATACAATTTAACAGCAATTAAAAGTTTAACAGAAATTACATTTTAAGGCCCTATAAAATACTTTTTAGTAGAGAAATTCTGTGAATCTGTTTTCTTTTCATTTTCTGCATTCCATTTGTTTCTTGTAAATATTCCTTAAATATTGCTTTAATAATATTTTTATTTTTAGTAGTAGTATTACCATTACATTAAGCAATATTTCCGTCTGAACGTTTATTTTGACCCTCACAGCAGTTCTATAGACTATGTTTTTGCATTCACGTACTCATATATTGAGGTGTCAGAGGCTGAAAACACTGAGTGTCACATGCACTTCAGTATGTGTGTAGTAAACTGTGCATCTATTCATTAATACAGAGATGTGCAGAATGTGCAGGATACATATTTAAATAGGCAAAATCTGTAATATTCCATGTTACAGTAAACTCTGTTTTTAAGACTGGATCCTGCAATTCCGTCCATGTTTTCTGATTCGCTTTAATCACAGAACCCTAAATAAACAGTGTTAATACGGCTCTTATCAAAATGCTTTCTTAAAGTACTGGTACTAGTAAAGCAGGGTATCATGATACCACTTTAGCACCGGAAAACAGTCTAGATAATCTTTTAGTCAAATTATTTAAACGTTTCTGAACACACTGTAGTTTAATTCCCATCAAGCTCAGATTCACTCTATCACTGTATCTCTACAGCAGGTCTGTGAGTCTCCAGATGATCAAAAACATTCAGTTTCACAAGCAAGTTTTCTCTCACTTCTTCTGAAATATCTTGAGGCTTTAATTGCACACTCTGTATTTGTAAACTGAAAATCATGATCTAGTGAGGTTTTGCTCCTCTGCTCTGTGGGACGTTTCTGTTCTTCTGAGCTTTAGGTGTCACTCTAGTTTCTAGACTATTAGACTTTGTTTTCAAATATTTATGTATTTATTTGTTTATTCGAATGGTCAAAGAAAAGTTTTGCAATTGATAGATCTTGTTTTTAGAATAATGAAGAGGTTTTTTCATCAAGCTTTAAATTGGGGACTCATATCGGGTATCAGTTCTGATACTACTATTCCTTGCAGGTATGTTGGTCAGACAGGGCTGATCTAAATCTGATATTGTGTTACTGTTCTGTGTTACTGTTAAGCCACACAAAAGACATACAAGCACTAAAAGCACAAAGTTTTTGTGCACAATATTCCAAGTCATCTGAAGGTATTTGATAGCTTAATGTGAGACACAGATGAATATTTAAGTCAATAAATAAAGTACAATAAAGCTCATGTAAACGCTTTTCTCTGTTGCGTCTGTCAGTGATGCAAAATCGAATCCACGTCAGACGGGGTGGGTTGGAGAAGTTACAAATGTATTCATAAGTTTTCAGAAATGCAAATGAGTAAAAGAAGAATCATAAATTAAAACTGAAAAATAAAAATTAAATTTCAATAAGCATGTTCAATCCAATCATTTCACAAATAAACTGAATAACATACATTTAATTGAAATCAGTCTAAATAAAACTAAGTTAGTCTAACTTCTATGCTTTATCTATAAATCTATAAACCTCTGTTGTCAAGTCAAGTCACCTTTATTTATATACAGCTTTTAACAATGCAGAATTGTGACAAAGCGGCTGTACAGTATTAAATAGGAAATAGTGCATCAGTAATGCAAAAGGGCAACAGTAAACACTCAATTTTCAGTTAAAGGCAGTTCATCAGTGGATTCAATGATGTCATCATCTAGCTTCGTTCAGTTCAAATAGTATACGATATCTTGTGAAGATAAAGTGTCCCCAACTGAGCAAGCCAGAGGCGACAGCGGCAAGGAACCAAAACTCCATCGGTGACAGAATGGAGAAAAAAACCTTGGGAGAAACCAGGCTCCGTCGGGGGGCCAGTTCTCCTCTGGCCAGACACAGAGGACTCACCAGGTTCCCGTGGTCTTGTGCCGACGGCCGTCTAGGTGACGAGGTCTTCACTGGGGATCCGTCTCTGGGGCTCATCTAGTCGATGTGGTCTCCGCTGACATTCATGCAGTGACCATCTGATCTGGATACGGACTGGATCTGGTGGTTAAGGTGACCTTGGAATAAGAAAGAAACTATTAGAAATTATTAGCGTAGATGTCATTCTTCTGACGATGCACTGAGTACATCGGGTGTTATGGGAAGTGTTCCCGGTTCCGGTTGACCTAATTAGTGCAGCCTAACAATCCTTTAACGGATTTGAATTATAAGAATATGTTAATGTGTTATGTGTAAGCAAGGTTAAAGAGATGGGTCTTTTAATCTAGATTTAAACTGACAGAGTGTGTTTGCGTCCCAAACAGTGTTGGGTAGATTGTTCCAGAGTTTGGGCACTAGATAAGAAAAAGATCTGCCACCAGTGGTTGATTTTGATATTCTAGGTATTGCCAGAGTTTTGAGAACGCAGCGGACGTGAGGGACTATAATGTGATAGGAGCTCGCTCAGGTACTGAGGAGCTAAACCATTCAGGGCTTTATAAGTAATTAGCAAGATTTTAAAATCTATACAATGTTTAATAGGGAGCCAGTGCAGTGTAGACAGAACCAGGCTAATATGGTCATACTTTCTGGTTCTAGTAAGAATTCTAGCTGCTGCATTTTGGACCAGCTGGAGTTTTTTTATTAGGCGTGCTGAACAACCACCCAATAAAGCATTACAATAATCTAATCTTGAGGTCATAAACACATGAATTAATGTTTCATTAATGGCTCAATAAACTATTGCACAGATATAATACACCACACACCACTATCTGTTCCCTTTGTGATTTGAACTTTTTAATGCGAAGCACTGTGTTCTGTGACTCCGTGTTGCTTCAAGCAAATCATTTTACACACCAGGTGCAAATATTGTAAACATTTTGTGCTGCACTGTTTGTTTTATCTATCATATGTCGATGCCTTATTAAAAAAAGTGTTTTATATTATGTAGAAATATATTGTTTTTCATAGATGCATTTTATAACCACAATGCAAATAGCAATGTGTAACATTTTACCAGATTTAGTGCTACAGTTTTATTTGTTCTAGTTGTTCATCATCAGTTCATGTTAACTAATGTAGTTAATGATATCAAGTGAAACCTCTTAACTTGGATAAATAGCTCACATCTTAATGCAGGGGATACCAAACTTGATCCTGGAGGGCTGGTGTCCTGCAGAGTTTAGCTCCAACTTGCCTCAACACACCTGCCTGGAAGTTTCAAGTAAACCTACAGTATTAAGACCTTGGTGTGTTTGATTACAGTTGGAGCAATACTCTGTAGGACACCGGCCCTCCAGGACTGAGTGTGGTGACCCCTGTCTTAATGGGTAATTTAGCTGATTTTCAACCTTTGCATACATTTGTAACTTTTGTGTAGTTTGTGTTATGTTTAAATGAACTATGTGTAGTCTTTCTCCATGTTACCTGCACACAGATATCACTGTTTATTTGTCAGCAAACATCTGCTGGAAGATGAAAAACGCACTAGAATGTTGATTATCCTAGATCTGATTCATTGTCTTTTCTCTTTCTGTCTTCAGTCTGTGTAACTGTAGTATGACAGAGGAACAGTGTCTCATCCTGACTTCAGCTCTGAAATCAAACCCATCACACCTGAGAGAGCTGAACCTGAGCTGGAATGAACTAGGAGACTCTGGAGTGAAAAACCTCAGTGATCTACTGATGAACACACAATTCAAGCTGGAGAAACTAGAGTTAGTATCATTATACTGTACAGCAGTGACAGTGAGATTAAAGTTCACTGTTTAGTTTAAGACCGCTGGGCTCTTGTCACATCATTTCCAGTGCTGCACTTTCTGGCATTTCTCCATCTGAAGAAAGATTCAGGAACACAATGTTTTTATGTGTATCTGTAAAAGCAGTGTGAAACTTGCTGAAATTTGACATCTTTGCTGTAAAATAAAACAACAGTGAAAACAGACAAAAAACAGTCTAACAAATGACAGTAGATGATTCTGACATTTAGATTTATACTGAACTAATAGTATATTTCACTCATTTTTTTATTAAGGGAAATGCATATTTAGTATATTTGTGTAGTGAGAAATTGTAAACTACACTCTAAAATGGCTTGAAAAATCAACAATTCTTTTATTTGACTGATTTGTTGATTTTCTTTCATTAGAAATGTGAAAATAGACAATTTCATTAACTTAACTTTACTATTGTTTCTATATTGATTCTACATATTAATTTCCATTGGTAAAATTTACTTATTTGTTGACTGAAGGGTCCAGACTTGGATTGTAACTAGTCTCCTCAAATACTCCTCTCTTGGTTTGTTCATTCATATATTAGAAGTTTCCATAATTTTGCTGGTTTATTAGTGAATGTATGGCATTTGTTCATGATGCATCATAGATCTGATTCATTGTCTTTTCTCTTTCTGTCTTCAGTCTGTGTAGATGCAGTATTACAGAGGAACAGTGTCTCATCCTGACTTCAGCTCTGAAATCAAACCCATCACACCTGAGAGAACTGAACCTGAGCTGGAATAAACTAGGAGACTCTGGAGTGAAAAACCTCAGTGATCTACTGATGAACACACAATTCAAGCTGGAGAAACTAGAGTTAGTACAGTTAAGGTTTACTTATTTTACGACAGCAGGTCTTAAGTTATATTGTTTATAGCAGTGCACTGGTTTTTGCCATATTGGTCACATTTTGTACTTTTTATTTATTTATTTTTTTAAATTTATTTATTTATTTTTTTTGTAAATGCAGAAATCCTATGGAAGCCCGTTTCCGCCACCAAATAAAAAAAATAATGAAATATTGCGACTTTTTATCTCGCAATTCTGACTTTTTTTCTCGCAGTTGCGACTTTATATCTCGCAATTCTGACTTTATAACTCGCAACTGTGAGTTTATAACAGGCAATTCTAACTTTTGTTTCTCTTCATTTGCAACACTTTCTGGCAAAGCACCACAGTAAACCACGGGACGAGATTCTTACAGTATGGTGACGCATTGCTGCCACACATATTTTTTTTCCACTCAGCTATGTCGTAATAGCGAGATCTTTTCTCGTTAAAACGACATATTATGTCATAAAAACGATATGATTTTCCCGTTCTAGAAGATACATGGTTACATTATGTGAGCGAGCTAAGCGATTGTCCGCGCTGCCTTCGCCTCAGTCCTGACATAAAGGAGGATCTGCACGTTGCTGAAGTTATAGAAATACACTGTTTTAAGTATTTTAATGTAATGCTTTCAATTGTAGCCCTATATTTATTAGTATTAATCTGTCTACAAACTGCACTCAGACCCAGAGGTGGACTCATTTAAGATGATCAGATCAAAACTGTTATTTCTGAATAATCGACTCTGGACTTGGGATATTATTTAGATGTCATAAGTTTGATTTAACAGCAAATCGAAATACTAACAGAAAGAAATAAAAGAAAAATTACAAACGGTTTGATTGTATTATGATGATGATTTCGTTCTGCTTGAAAAATGGGGAAAAAAAAATTAAGCCAGATTTTTCCTATTTTTTGATCATGGGTAAAAAGAGAGCTTATGCTTTAATATTTGTGCGTGGGCGGCCCTGAAAAGCCACTTTTCAACTCAACCTGTCATTACTGTCTGTCCCATCATGCAGAATAAATGTTCGTCTGATGTACCGCTCTGCAAATTAGTCACAATAACGTTTCTTCATAATGGCTGGCTGTTGCATAGGCTATATTTCTAGCAAACATACATCTCATATAAAGCGCAACACTGCATTCTCGGGTCGGCGGCGCCGGCGCGATCCCTTACATTGTGAAAATATAAATGCCTGCTTTATTTTATGTACGTCCACAGTAACAACAACAAACAACAACAAAACCGTTACAAATTGCTTTTGTAAAAATACAGGGTGCGCTGTCGCACCTTTTGTCTATAGACATAAACAAAATGAAATAATAATAATAATAATAATAATAATAATAATAATATACTATTATTATAATTATTATTATTATTATTATTAGGCGTATTATTATTATATTTATTATAAAGTCTCATTTAAGATTATCATCATTTCGGAAAAATCGACTCTGGGCTTGGAATATTTATTTGGAACACTTAAGTTTGATGTCGAAATACCAGCTGAAAGAAATAAAGATATTTTATAATAATAATAATAATAATAATAATAATAATAATACGCATAATAATACGCATAATAATAATAATAATAATAATAATAATAATAGCTTATTATTATTATTGTTGTTGTTATTATTATTATTATTTCGTTTTGTTTGAGAAACGGAAAAACAAAAATTAAGATTTTTGTTCGTGGGTAAAACAAATGAGCTTATTGCTTTAATGTTTGTTTAACATCCGTGGTCGGCCTTGATACTTAGTCTGGTTATATATAAATTATGTATTATTTATTATATGTTATTAAATGATATCTTTAGCTGAATCAAGCCGCGCATCGGGTTGTTCTTCTGGGTTGAATTCCAGACTTTATACTGTGGGAATAGGCTGCGCTGGGTCTGGGTGTAAGCACAATGGTAGGCTACAGATAATGAACTCACACGGGAAAGACTGTACACTACCTCTAGTTGGATTTATACGAAATAAATAAACAAAATTTTGTTTTCCATTGTTTTGTTGAAGTAGACCTTTCAAGCTGTCTATAGACATAAGTTGCGACAGCACACCATGTATTTTTACAAAAGAAATTTGTAACGTTTTTTGTTGTTGTTGTTGTTACTGTGGACGTACATAAAATAAAGCAGACATTTCTATTATCACAATGTAATGGATCGCGCCGGCGCCGCCAACCTGGGAAGTGCAGTGTTGCGCTTTAGAAAAGTGGCTTTTCAGGGCCGCCCACGCACAAATATTAAACCATAAACTCTCTTTTTACCCATGATCAAAAATAGGAAAAATCTGGCTTAATTTTTTTTCTCCATTTTTCAAACAGAACGAAATCATCATCATCATCATCATCATAATTCAATCAAACCGTTTGTCATTCTTCTTTTATTTCTTTCTGTTAGTATTTCGAATTGCCGTTAAATCAAACTTATGCCATCCAAATAATATCCCAAGTCCAGAGTTGATTATTCAGAAATAACAGTTTTGATCTGATCATCTTAAATGAGTCATATCCTCTGGGTCTGAGTGCAGTTTGTAGACAGATTAATCCTAATAAATATAAGGCTACAATTGAAAGCATTACATTAAAATACTTAAAACAGTGTATTTCTATAACTTCAGCAACGTGCAGATCCTCCTTTATGTCAGGACTGTGGCGAAGGCAGCGCGGACAATCGCTTAGCTCGCTCACATAATGTAACCATATATCTTCTATAACGGGAAAATCATATCGTTTTTATGACATAATATGTCGTTTTAACGAGAAAAGATCTCGCTATTACGACATAGCTGAGTGGAAAAAAATATGTATGTGGCAGCAATGCGTCACCATACTGTAAGAATCTCGTCCCGTGGTTTACTATGCTGCTTGGCCAGAAAGTGTCGCAAATGAAGAGAGAAAAAAGTTAGAATAGGTTGTTTGCAATCACGTGATTCCGAGGACGCGCGAAATGCAGCTGGAGGGCAGGAAGTGATTTTTCTCTATAGGAATCAATAGCAGAATCTCAATGACTATGTTTGGTATCAGGCTTAGTTGCGTAGCTTATTTCCACCGCCTCGATGACAGGCAACTGAGGCAGCTATTTCAATTTAGTTGAAAAATCACTCCTCTTCATAACATAAGGAAACATCCAACATATGTTGTGATTTTGTGTTTATACTTTACAGTACAGACATTCCTCCATCTCATCCGTTATGCTTTTTCAGTCACTCCTGAAAGTTCGCTGCATGTGCAGGGTTTTGTGGCTATTGGTCCTGTTAGCAATGGGTAAAGCGAAACTTTTATTAAAATTCCGAACTGATTATAGAAAGCGAGCAAATAGCGCTTCGGTATAGTCACTAAAAAGCTGTCACTCACTTCAATCTATTGCAATCTCACAATGTTCCGTTGTAATCAATGACGCTCTCGGAACTACAAATATAATATCTTACATTGTGTCTACGTGTGGCGTTTAGCATTAGGTGAATGCTTACTGTCTCACCCTGTATATATTTATATATTTCTTTATTAATATCTTAACATATTATTATATCTTTTCTTAACCATTTGCACACACAAGCATTATCCGACTCTCCTCCTGACCACAGACGGAGGTTTACAAGCCACTTTTTCCTGCGCTTTTCAGTCAATTTCTTGCCTTTCCCCCCCTATGAACAGCAAATTTTCATACATGATAAAAGCTCTTTTGTGGTTTCTCGGTTTGACCGATTTGAGCATCCATAAACAACACAAAACATAGGCATTTTTGAGCTTCTGCTAGTGATTCCTGTGGAGAAATATCACTTCCTGCCCTCCAGCTGCATTTCACACCACAGCAATGACGTCATGTGCAAACAACCTATTGCCTGTTATAAACTCACAGTTGCGAGTTATAAAGTCAGAATTGCGAGATAAAAAGTCGCAATATTTTATTTATTTATTTTTTTTTATTTGGTGGCGGAAACGGGCTTCCATAAAAAAAATCAGCCTTTCATTAGAGAATAAAGAATGGAGGCATTAAAAAAATAATAATAAAGTAAAAGTAAGTAGAAGCAGTGCCTGCCCTCATACTAAACTAACGTGACTCAAAACAAACTATTAGAAACTAAATGCCTCTTCAATATTATGATCATCATAGATCCTAAACCTTAGTTTGAATCAAATAAAAAGCACAGGATGATTCACACTGTAAACTGGAGAGATTGAGCTCAGTAACATTCACATACAAGAATCAGGAAACATGATAATAATGATAATATTGTCTTTATTTTATGCTGTTTTGCCATTGCAGGTTAAGCTGCTGTGAAATGACAGATGAAGGTTGTTCTGCTGTGACTTCAGCTCTGAAATCAAACCCATCACACCTGAGAGAACTGAACCTGAGTGAGAATAAACTAGGAGACTCTGGAGTGAAAAACCTCAGTGATCTACTGATGAACACACAATTCAAGCTGGAGAAACTAGAGTTAGTATCATTATACTGTACAGCAGTGACAGTGAGATTAAAGTTCACTGTTTAGTTTAAGACCGCTGGGCTCTTGTCACATCATTTCCAGTGCTGCACTTTCTGGCATTTCTCCATCTGAAGAAAGATTCAGGAATACAATGTTTTTATGTGTATCTGTAAAAAACAGCATGAAACTTCCTGAAATTTGACATCTTTGCTGTAAAATAAAACAACAGTGAAAACAGACAAAAAACAGTCTAACAAATGACAGTAGATGTTTCTGACAGTTAGATTTATACTGGACTTCACTCATTTTTTTTATTAAGGGAAATGCATATTTACATATTAATTTCCATTGGTAAAATTGACTTATTTGTTGACTGAGGGTCCAGACTTGGATTGTAACTAGTCTCCTCAAATACTCCTCTCTTGGTTTGTTCATTCATATATTAGAAGTTTCCATGATTTTGCTGGTTTATTAGTAAATGTATGGCATTTGTTCATGATGCATCATAGATCTGATTCATTGTCTTTTCTCTTTCTGTTTTCAGTCTGTATAGATGCAGTATTACAGAGGAACAGTGTCTCATCCTGACTTCAGCTCTGAAATCAAACCCATCACACCTGAGAGAACTGAACCTGAACTGGAATCAAATAAAAAACACAGGAGTGAATCACTTATGTGACGTACTGAAGGATTCACACTGTAAACTGGAGAGATTGAGGTCAGTAACATTCACATACAAGAATCAAAATGATTAAAATCACTTCAACAGTTTAAACCAAAACACTTTATAGTATCTAACGATGTCTACAGAAGCTTCTTAAACGAGCTCATCCAGTAAGTAAAACTGTTAAAATGTGGAATAAAGAGTCTGTTTTACATGAAACAATACTTTTGGATTGAACTATTTTTAGAATTTGCCACAAAAAATTTAAGTTTTATAAGAGAAGTCCCTGACTTTTTGTGACAGGTGGGATTCAGCTTACGGCACTTCTCATTCATTCCTATGGTATCCATAAACGGCGATTGAGTGTCAATTCTGACTGAAATTCAGTGACGTCAGTGCTGTAATGTGATTGGTTATTAAGGGACACGTGATCCAAGTTAGCCGTTACACTTTCTCCAATAGTAACTAATACAGACCCTCTCATCTCCCTATACTAAGAAAATCTCTGACAAGGTATAATTAGGAACACAGGTGCATAGGATAAAGCAATCAAACTAAACAAGAACAGGAAAATGACCAAATAAGGAAACTCGGGAACAAAGACGGGGGTAAAACAAAGAAAAACAGGTCCAAAAGTCTGACACTTGAACACTGAGTCTGTTATTTTTAATGTTATTTTATTTACTTATGTTTTTTGTATTTGTTATCCTAAAAATTCATCATGCACAGAAACCTTACACATTGAGTCAGATGCATATTTAAAAAAAAAAAAAACAATACAAAATGGAGTCTTCAAGCATGATTTTGTTGTCCTCTTTCTTCTTAAAAAAAGAAAAAGAAGGGAAATATTGGTCCATCAAATCCTGAGATTGTGTAGAGATTAAGTAGAGTTACACCTCCTTATCAAGGAGCTGGGGGTTGTCCCGAGTGAGGTGTGATCCCCAACTGTGAGGTGCAGGCTGTGCTACACGCTTACTCCACCGTGTTTGATCAGGTGACTTTGAGGAATACAAAAAGGCCAGATTCAAACTATGCAAATCAATCAGGAAGACCAAGAGACATTATAGTCTGATTCTGGGCAGATATTACATCACTGCAGATTCCCAGTGCATGTGACAAATCCTGCAGCTCATCACAGAGAACCAGCAGAAAAGCCAGGGAGCCATGAGTACCAAGACCACACTCCCAGATGAGCTGATTGAGTTCAACGCTCAGTTTGAGGCACCAATCATCAGCCAAAAGCATAGGATTCTGGACTCAGAGGGTATTTTGGACACGTCACTCACGGTGTCATTGGTGGAGGTGTGCATGGCTCTGAAACCCATGGAAGGCCCAGATGACATCCCGGATGGGCAGTCAGGGTCCAGCCACCTTAGACTCTTAGATTAAAATTTGCCACCTTAGATTAAAATTTGCGTATCGACAAAATCGGTCCACTGATGATGCTGTCAACACTGCCATCCACACAGCACTCACACATTTGGAGGGTAACGACACACATGTGCGAATGCTATTTATTGATTACAACTCAGCAATAACAGAGACTCTCTTCACCCTCAGATCGACACTCTCCCTCAGAAACTGGTGCTGAACTTCCTGTTAGACAGACCTCAGTCAGTCAGAGTAGAAAACTGGATATGCCCCTGTGTCAACAAGCTTGGCCCCCCTAAATTTGGAATCATGTCACACCAAACAATTTTGGGTGAAATGTGCAGTTTGTCCAGTGATGTCATCATCCAGCTCAGTTCAGTTCAAATAGTATCTGTGCAATCAAGTTGACAGTATTGCTGGAAATTAAATGTCCCCAACTAAGCAAACCAGAAAGGTTCTTCAGATGTTAAAGGTTCTTTATGGAACCATTTAGACAAAAAAGGTTCTTCTATGGCATCGTGAAGCACCTTTATTTTTAAGAGTGTTGGTCTCGCAACACTCAGCAGCTTGTAAGGAAGTCTCAGCAGCGACTGTATTTTCTTAAAGGGGTCATGGGATGCCCATTTTCCACAAGTTGATATGATTCTTTAGGGTCTTAATGAAAAGTTTATAATATACTTTGTTTAAAAATTCTCAATGGTTGTGTAAAACAACACCCTTTTTACCTTGCCAAAATCAGCTCTGCAAAAATCATCTCATTCTGGTCGAGGCTGCTTTAAATGCAAATGAGTTCTGCTCGCCCCGCCCCTCTCTTCTCTCTGTGGAGTGACAAGCCTGTTTACTTTAGCCGCATTTAGCTGCTAAACTTGCTAATAGCACATTATTAGGAAAGGCGATCACAAAGATTCATAAAAAAAACCCTTATACTCACTTCTGCTGTGAGTGAAGCTGGATCATGAATGATTCGCGTGAACATAGACGGATATATGTAGATCGGGAGGCGCATTCCCTTCACAAACAAATGTAATCCACTGCATCTTCAGCGGCTCAGATGTCGGGAGTAAATGACGACCACTATGTTCATTATTACATCCAGCAACACAACACCTCAATCACTCAGTCGGGGAGATTCTTGTGTAACTTAAAACAAAAACAAATAAAAACTGTTAGAACTGATCTGAGGTAAAACGCTCATGTCAATCAACTATTGTGGGAGTGGCTTCTGTTGGTGTGACGCCACCTGGCATCTGAGAACGGCTCGATTTGAAAAAGGGGATATTATTTTTACAGATTAATTAAAAACCACTGCATGGATGTTTATCATTATAGGGTAGATTTGTACATACACTGTCAACACACATTAATGTTCAAACAACACATAAAAGTGAACTTAGTATCCGATGACCCCTTTACGAAGGCTGAGGAAGTTTGGCATGGGAAGCAAAATCCTCAGCAACTTTTACAGATGTACAGGTGAAAGTGGTGTGGAAGTTGTACAGTTCAGGACAGGAAAGATCTCCAGCACATGATTAGTAGCCCAACACTGCTTTTTAGTTTAACTACATTTCTCAATGGCATGGTGTTAGTGTCAATGTTTTCTGAATCAAAAAGCTTTTCAGTAGCAAAGCTCTTTTTTTGATCAAGTAACACAGTAGCGTTAACAAAAGCTACATTTTCCAAAGCATTTCTGAGGCTCAAGCTCAAATCAGAAAAATAACTGCTAAGGATCACTGATCCTGGATCAGTAAGTGACGGCACTAAACCTCAACTCCATTGGCTCCTCAAATTGTCAATTAAACCTCATTATTCCTTCCACAAATAAATCTCTATACATCTATACAGCCACAAACCAGCTTTGACACAGTGTTTATTATTAATTAAAAGACAGTGGGGTTTGTTTTTTTAATATCTGAAAAGGTAGCAGTTTGGGTCATTTCCGGCCGGCATGTCGCAGTGTGAGGTAAATCCAGCCCTGTACATGATACTGATACTGAGAGCATTGACTTGAAATGAAGTTGGTTCAATATAAAACTTACAATTTTATTATCAAAAATTACAAAATAATTTTTGCCATGTTACTGTAGCTTAGCTTGCTACATTTCCCAGGAGGATATCTTCAGTGTAGTGAAGCTTCATTTAATGAATTCATTTAATACATTTTCCAAGTAGCTTGACCAACACTGTTAAAAAGTGCACAGTTCATTTGTGGAGTAACCTTCCTATCACTTCAGGATATTTACAGCACTAGGGTCATCATGAGGACCCACAACATCATCAGGGACAATACACATCCACAACACAGCCTCTTCACACTTCTGCTGTCTGGGAGATGTACAGGAGTATGAAATCAAGGACAGAAATTGCATTTCTAATAACTTTTATTTATTAATTATGTTTAGAAGTCTTTTGGTGGGTTGCGTCAAGGAGCTGTGAAACCGGTTACACTCACTGAATGAATCACATTTGTGTCAAACTCTTACAAAGCAAAATCAAACATTCTCCTTCAATCCATGAAGGTTTCTCACAGTTAATGTACACAATCTCACAGTCTGAAGTGTCTGTCACACATGCTGTTGTGAATAATTTAGCAAAGTGTCTTCTGATTGGATAAGAACACACAGTCTCATGAATAATTATGAGACACCGACGCGTCATTGAAGTACTATAGTCCTTTACCACGTCACAAACTATGACGATTACAACGGTGTCACAAACTGTGACGTCAACACGATGTAGATTTTAAACCTCGAAGACAAAAATGGTGCAAAAAGCTCAAAACGAACCACATAATTTTGTGTATATTCATATATTTTTGTATAGTTGATCTGTCTATATTCTATACTGTATATTTTTGTGTAATGGAGACTCGCAAAGTAAGTTGTTGTGTGGTCTAAACATCTGAAAGTTGTGTTAAGTGTTTCTGTCCACTTCACTTATTGTCCATACAGCAGGTCAAATACCCAACACAATATCCAATAATTTCAGTTAATAACACCAAAAATACACAAACATTTAAAACATATAGAAAGCTTTAAATTATTAGCCTACTTTGCTACTTTAAAACGAAATAATTCAAATCAAAAACAAAACTTTTTCATTATGTAATTCATAAAGATGCATTTCTCTCTAAAGGCGTGTTCAATGACCAGATGGCAAGTCAGGAGCATCAACTTCATCTTTGCGACACTGACTCTGAAAATACTAGTTTATTAATAAACAATTTGAATATCTCTTTACTATTTGCCCCTGACACATTCATGGTAATTACTTTTGCCGGTGTTTTGCGACAAGCATTAGTCTGTTGCGTGTGCTTGAACGTTGAACACTAAACACTGAACACTGGCAGAATGAATGTAGCAGAAACACTGTATTTTATGCTTGTTATAGAGTGTGTGCATCACGTGCACTACTGCTGGTGGCAACAGACCTCTGCAGTGATAATCGACTACCACGGTGGTGCGTTTGTCATTGCAACCATCACAGCCCTATTTTTAAACAGATTTTCTTATATTTTCTTCTCTTTGTTGTAGTTGCGATCTTTGAAGTAGATTCATCATCTACTTTACGTTTACCTGGCACTTGTTGTCTTTTCAAAAACTTGTCCATGCTTAGAGCAAAACTACTATGCGTCATTCATTCATAATTTTACTCAGCTAATGGCAATTCTCATTTCTGATATCAATTGCACCATCTAGTGGTCTGTTATTTTACGACAAAAACCGCTACAACTGATTACAGACAGCTGCAGCGGGTACTGCGAGTCGTCTTGAGGTAATAAAATATGATGAAATTCATATTTTGTGTTAAATTATTTACATATGTGGCAAGTAGCCGTATAATAAGCAAGATAATTTCACAGTGGGGTCTTGTATCACCCTGAAAATGTTTCTTTTTACATAAAAATCTAGGGATGTACCGAAATGAAAATTCTTGGCTGAAACTGAAACTGCTTTGTAACAATTATTGATTATTTTATTAATTAATATAGTCATTTTGTAAGACACTTTAATTTAACTCAATAATTTTAATGATACTGAATAAAAAAAAACATGCCAATAAAATAACCATGTTTATTAAAAAAGTAACAATAAAATTGGACAGAAAATATTTGAATATTAAATCTCAATATATTATTTTTATTTAGTTCTATGGAACAGAATCAGATATAACTTTTTTTTGACTAATTATCAAAATAATGTATAGTCCTACAAAACTATTATTATCAGAGCATGTGAGCAGAACATACAGTCACGAGAGGGTAGCGACATTTTATCAGCGTTGTCCAGTACAGCAGCACTACAGCATGTTACAGCACAGTATGTGACGCTATTGCAAACAGGAACAAGTTCAATTCAAGTTCAAGATCAATTAATGACGTAATCAAACAGACAAAGAACACCATAAATTAGTAGCAGAATTCGGTAGTGCTGTATGTTGTTTCAGGGTTGGTATCATCTGAAGTCCTCTGTGGGGTTGACATCATCTCTTCTTAAGTGTTCTGGATCCAGACTGGAGTTCCTAGTTACCACGGGATGTCAATCCCATGGCAGAAACAGAGAACAAATAGGAACATAATTAGCGTAGCTGCTGTTCAAACTAAGAAAAGAAAGATTTGTTCAACCAGAGCTAAAAGATTAATAATGAACATTTGATCAGATATAACTGCAGGAAAAGTTTATGAGATGCATTATTTGAATGCTTGGCTAAAAAGATGAGTCTTTAATCTAGATTTAAACAGAGAGAGTGTGTCTGATCTCCGAACATTATCCAGAAGGCTGTTTGGGCAGAGTTTGGGAGCCAAATGAAAAAAGCTCTACCTCCTTTAGTGCTATTTTGCTATCCTAGGAACCACCAACAGTCCAGAGTGCGTGATGGATTGAAGCGTGGTAGAAGACTAGTTAGGTACACAGGAGCTAAACCGTTAAATGCCTTATAGGTAAGAAGTAATATTTTATAGCTGATGCGGAACCTAATAGGTAGCCAGTGCAGAGACTTTAAAATTGTGGTATTATGATAATTTTTCCTTGACCTGGTAAGGACTCAAGCAGCTGCATTTTGGACTATCTGTAGCTTGTTTATTGAAGATGCAGGACAAACACCTAGTAGTGCATTACAATAGTCCAGTCTAGAGGTCATGAATGTGTGAACTAGCATTTCTGCATTAGAAACAGGTAACATGTTTCGCAGCTTGGCAGTGTTTCTAAGATGGAAGAATGCTGTTTTTGTAACATGGGAAATATGATTTTCAAAAGACTGTTAATATAATAATAATAATAATAAGTTGCTGTCTAATATAACACCCAGACTTTTGACTGTAGTGGAAGTAACAGTACATCCGTCTAGTTGTAAATTGTAAGTCAAAAGATTCTGTGTATTGTTTTTAGGTCCAATAAGTAATATCTCTGTCTTATCTGAATTTAATAGCAGAAAATTATTGGTCATCCAATCTTTTACATTTTTAACACACTCTGTTAACTTTGATAATTTAGACGTTTCATCTGGTCTTGTTGAGATATATACTTGAGTATCATCGGCATAACATTGGAAACTAATCCTGTGTTTTCTAATATATTACTAAGGGGCAGCATGTATATTGAAAATAGTAGAGGACCTAGAACAGATCCTTGTGGCACTCCATACTTCACTGGTGATAACTGAGATGACTCCCCATTTAAATAAACACAGTGATCGGACAGGTAGGATCTAAACCATCTTAAAGCCTGTCCTTGAATACTCGCCTAGTTTTGTAGTCGATCTATGAGTATGTCATGATCTATAGTGTCGAACGCAGCACTAAGATCAAGTAAAACTAGCAATGAGATGCAGCCTTGGAAATTCTTCATAGATAGCATTTCTTTGCAAGAATGAGCACAGTTGAGCAGATACAACTTTCTCTAAAATTTTAGACATAAATGGAAGATTAGAAATGGGTCTGTAATTTGCCAGTTCACAAGGCCGTCTAGTTGTGGTTTCTTAATAAGAGGCTTAATAACCGCCAGCTTGAATGGTTTAAGGACGTGACCTAATGATAACTATGAGTTGTTAATATTGAGAGGCGGTTCTTCTGCCACAGGTAACAATTCTTTCAGTAGTTTAGTTGGTACAGGATCTAATAGGCATGTTGTTGGTTTAGACACAGTGATGAGTTTATTTAACTCTTCCTGTCCTATAGTTGTAAAGTACTGCAGTTTTTCTTTGGTTGTGACAAAAGAAGTTGATGTATTAGATGCAGTAGAATCTACATTGGTTATTGTATTTCTGATGTTATCTATTTTATCAGTAAAGAAATTCATAAAGTCATTACAATTAAACTGTAAAAGTATATTTAGATCTTTCAAAAAATCTTTGTTTTGTAGAATTTATAAGCTTCTTTCCAAAAAAAAAAAAAAAAAAAGTAGTGAAACCAGTGAACACACAGCAATGAAGTGGTTAAACTCTAAAACATCATGAGTGCAAATCAGACTCAAACACTGAACACACACTAACAGTCAGAAGACTCAAATAAGAGGTTGAAATCAGATCAGACCCAGATGAATTAAGCTCTGATAAAGAATTCCTGTTCATTTTTCTTCCATTTTTATTTAAATTGTATGTTAAGTGTAACAAAAGGCTTTCTCTGTATTCAGGTTTGACTCTAGTAATAATAATGCAAAAACTGAGAGCTCACATATACTCGTTTAAAATAAATAAATAAATAACCTTGACAAAAAGTAGTATTTGAGCATGTCTGAATATATATCCAAATCCATAACCTAATAAAAGTAAGCAATTAAAAACATCAAGCCTCTCTTGAAGCATCTTTGAGACGTTGCCACAGTTCTTCTGGATTTAGTCTGTCTCAGTTTTTCTGTTTCTTCATGTCATTCCAGACGGACTGAATGATGATGAGATCAGATCTCTGTGTGGAGCACTGGCTGTTGTCAGACTCTCACTGGATTATTACAATTAATGGCAAAATGTTTGGAAATGTAAACTGATATTTCCTACTGACACACTAGAGGAAAAGATAGAAATAACTGACTTAAAACTCTTTTTTAGCTGGTGAAAATACTAGTGGCCTAAGACTATTGCAC
>JAMKFB010000217.1:0-11084 GCA_036247105.1 Cirrhinus mrigala
ACAAAAAAAGGTAAAACAGCGATGTAGGACATTTCTTGGAGGAGAAAATGAGATGGGGGTTTTCCAACCTACCCTAAATGTAATGACCAGAATTATATATATATATATATATATATAATATACAGTACTGTGCAAAAGTCTTAGGCCACTAGTATTTTCACCAACAAAAAAAAAAAAAAATGGTTTTAAGTTAGTTATTTCTATCTTTTGCTGTATTGTGTGAGAGTAGGATATATCAGTTTACATTTCCAAACATTCATTTTGCCATTAATTGTAATAATAATTCAGTCAGATTTTTGTTTGCACAAGGAGTCTGACAACAGCCAGTGCTCCACACAGAGATCTGATCTCATCATCATACAGTCTGCCTCTGGAATGACATGAAGAAACAGAATAAACTGAGACTAAATCCAGAAACCTTGGCAGCGTCTCCAAGATGCTTCAAGAAACCTACCTGCAAAGTACTGTTAAAAGTTTTAGGCACTTGTCTAAAAATGCTGTAAAATGAGGATGCTGTCAAACATAATGCCATAAATAGATTTTATTTATCAATTAACTTCTATTAACTAAATTAAATCAACATTTGGTAAACCATATTTGTGGCCCTATAACATGTTTGAAGACTTTTGGACTCTTGAGTCACTTAATGTCTGAATATTATTGCATTAAATAACAAAATATCAAACCACATGGCACTGTATATGTAATGGCACTTATTCAAACAGTTCTTCCAAAGGTACTCTTGAGGCAAGCCATTTCATTTGGCAGCCATCTTTGAAACGCCTCTCAGGCTGCTATTTCAATCATGCAAGTGCAGCTCCTACCTCTCTGAATGAGGAAACATCAAATTCTTTAAAACTGTTCACCAAGCTAATGATCATATTTCATATTTGCAATCACCAATGAAATCTAAAAACTGTTTCATAAGTTTTGTTTCTTATGCTCAAGTAGCTTTAATAAAGCTTAATTTTGGGCTAGACCAGCTAATGTGTAGTTCTAAGCATGTTTCTCAGAATGTTAATTGTTTTGGCAGTGCCATTATTTGCTCTTTTATGTATATATTGCAAGTTGCACTTTCTCCCGTTCATTTCTTCCAAATCAGTTTATCCAGTGTTGCATTTATCTTTTTTCCCTTCCTTCCTTTTTTTTTTTTTTTTTTTTCACCTATAGGTTGTTGATCCTTATTGAATGAAAATATGGACATCTGGATAGCAGAGAAAATAATTCGTCTCGGTTTTCTGTTGCACTAGTTGCTAGACCAGCATTCATGAGTTATAGGAGTGCTGTAGATGTAACAACAAACATGTAGTTTGTTGTTTTTGAGTCTCATGTGTTGTAGCTTCAGACCTTGCATCTGAATTCTAGTCAGTAAGACTATAGTGTTTTTCAAATGCACTCTTCTGACTGTTGATGCATCAGAAATGTAGCTTATTAAACCATGATTCGCACATTTGTTTGTGAGAGTGTTTTTTGCAGCATGCTAGATTAAGTAGTGTGAAGAGGACAGAGCCAGTGGAAAAACAGAGATCACAAGTGCTAAAATTAACAATGACGGTTAAAGGGGTCATGAACTGCCTTTTGTTTTTTTTATTTTGTACTGTTCTCTGACGTCCACTCACAATGTTACAGGTCATTTTCTGTACTGCTTTTATCCTCCCTGGGTATAATGCTCTGTTTTGAATAGGTGTGGTGGATTGTAGACTCGGAATTAAATGCCCACTCCTATGACTGGCTAATAGCGTACATTTATTCCTCATAGATGGATGCCGCTGTGATTTAGGTTTAAATTGCATAAATAACTCAATATATATCAAACGTATATTATCTGTAAGAAGAGATCAAGCAATAGTGACCACGTAATGAAAACAGTTACTCACACTTTTGCAACATCACTGTTGGATCCAATATAGCATCAGCTTTTAGTTTTATTCTTCTTGAACTTCCTGCATCAAATTGTCGCTCCGGATACTGATATAACCTTGGTTCCCTGAGATAAGGGAACAAGCGCTGCGTCGCTGACGCTATGGGTGATGGTAAACAAATCTGCCGTAAAATGAAGGGCTGAGTACTTACTGACGCGGTCTGGAACTTCATTAAATATAAAATTCATCCACTCTTTCCTAATGTTGGGATCAGAAGGAAGGCAATGCAAACAGCATCCTGTTGTTTTCAGAGCCATCTTTATCGTTTGGTTTCTGCATAAACCTGCATGTTCGCCTCTCTGGTAAACACTACATGCGTGAATTAGTGGGCGGGGCTAAACAGGCAGCGATGTCGATCTTTTTCTGTGGCGGCAGTGCAGCCTGGGCAGTTCAGCGACTCTGACCTGCAGCGGTGATGCAAATCCAGCAGTGCTGAACTGTAACTTTTATCACTGACAGGAGCAGAATTACAGTTACAATTATTCTGTTTTTCTCACTTTAATACTTTCAGATGCCCCTAAAATCTCTCCATCCTCCAGCTGTTACAGAACTGATGTAACTGTGTTTTTCTGTGAAGTTGATGGGAATCCCTCTCCTGAACTGGAGTGGCATCTGTCTGGACGTCCTGTCACTAACTCTTCAAACACGTTCATCAGTGAAGAGCGATTGAGCAGCACAGGCTTGAAGAGCTCCATCACTCTACATCAGTCTCTCATAAACACATCCACTCTGCAGTGTGTCAGCAAAAACACTCATGGAACTGCAAGAAAACAACTTCAACTGCCTCTCTCTCATCTGCAGTTTGCAGGTAAATCATTACAGGCACATCACAACATTGTGTCATCAAGTCAGGAACCATATATTCTAGTCAAATGATGTCAGTCAATTAGCTTGTTAAAATTATGTTTTATATAAAATACTTAATATTTTTATTATGTATTAATTTTTTCTGACTTGTAAAGCTGTCAGACTGTACAACACCTGTAATTTCCTCCAAAAATTACAGTACTTATCAAACAGCAAGAAAAAACCTTTTAACTCCTATTTTACTACTACAAAGTCAAGATACTCCATGTAAATACTACTTTGACAGTATTGGGACTTTTACTTTACTCTCTTTCTGCTGTGTCCTATATTTTTTTCTGTTTCATGTGCATATTGTGTGTTTTTAGTTTGTCAACAGACTACAGCTTCACTCTTGATCATATTAACACTGATTCTGGTTCTGTACGCTCTGACTGTTGGATTTGGACTCTACAAAATGAGACAGTAAGTCATTCAGACAGTAACAACAAAATTTCTCAAACAAGAGATAAATGTACTGATGTGCTGAGCTTGAACTCATTTTTTTTTTTTTTTTTTTTTAGTAACTAATTTATGATTTTTCCAGGTTGTCTACCAAGCTGAAGGTGAGTCTTCTTAGATAAATAGTAGATATAGTAAGTCACTATGATGATGATGATGGTGTTGAAGAGTTTTTGTTTTCAGGCTCAGAATGAGGCAGTCGGCACATATGCTTCTCTTCAGCTCTCTGCTCCACCCTCTGAATATGAGACTCTGAACATTAAGAGAGGTGACACACGATAAACAACAAATAGACATTTTATCTTCTCCTTTGTCGTCCTTAGTCAACTGTGATTTCTGGATTTTTATATACTTCATGTCTTTCCTCATGAAATACATGAGATTTGACCTGTTAAGAGTTCTCATTTGCATTAATTATCTAACAGAAAACAACTAACTGCACATGGATTCTTTACGTTTTCAAGCCTGATTTATTGCAAAACATTTTATGTGCACATTTGTTTGTTATCATTTCTGTGTCATTTTATGTACTATTTCTGACAATATATTATCAGGTAGGCCTATTATTTGTTATAAAATGTCTTTTGGATTTCTTGGAGCTTGAAAATGTTGATTGCGTAAAAAATGGGTAAGAGAATTGGAATGACCTGTCATGTGGTGCCCCCTATCTACAGTGCCCTTCAAGGGTGCACAGTGCCATTGGAATTCATCCATAGTCTCACAGCACTGGAACTTTTCTGTATTTGTATCACCCGCTTGTCTGTGTTCACACATTCCAGGTTGTCTGTCTGCATTAATGGTGGGGAGTGTCAGTGACTCTTTCTGCAGGGTTATGTTGATACACCAGTCAGGACTGACAAATAACTGTCATTATGAATGAGTCATGAAATCATTCATTCAACCAGTTCATTCAAAAATACAGATTCATTCCAGAGTGCCAAAACTTGTGGTGGGGCAGAAATAGACATACTGTAATAGAAGTACTGTGACTAGCCATATTGTGTTTGAATTGTAAGGTATAAATACTTATTAAACACCATGATTACTTTTAGAACAACAACATTCTGTAATTTCCTCCACAGTACAACAGTGATCCCATTAGAGAGCAGGATCTAAGGCAGTGTGAAGCTCAAGAGGAAATACATCAATAGCTCTTTGCAAAAGCTGATGTATTTGGTGTCCCTGGTTGTCTGGAACACATGGTTTCAAAAACGAATCTCTAAAACATGTTGTAGGGTACAAATATATCATTTAGCAAGTTCTTAAGACTCAGAACTCAAATCCAAATGTAATGATCATAATTGCTCAAAGTTCCTCTTTAGAGGTCAGTTTATAACAGGAAGGGTTCAAGTCATAGTCCTAAATCTTTTTTTTATGGGCTACCTAGGTGGTAAATATAATGTATGTGCATGAATATTTTAGGTTTGAGCCTTTTTATGGTATTTCCTTAATGGGAGCTATTTGCTATATAAAAATTTGAGTTTTTACAGTAGAATGCTTCTGTTTTCCTATTTCTTTCCTACCCCTCTAGAGATAATCATCCTGAAAGTAAGGGGATTTCCAAAAAGCTTTTGTAAATGGCTTCCTTTTGGTCCAGTCTGGTGGCTTCTTGATTCTGGTGGCTTTTTTTTTTTTTTTGGGGTGATGTACATGTTCATTACTTTTACATCTTCCATGTTTCTTATGATTCTGATCTTTTTCTTACGGGTTAAATATATTTTATTAAAATAAAAAATGTTACCCAAAGTGCTAATGAACTGGACTGGTGCTTCATCATTTGACCAGCAGAGAGCAGCATTATGAGCACATTATCCACAGAGATACTGTAGGCTGTTGCTCATTTAACACTGTAGTTGAATTTTAAGGGATTTATTTATTTATTTATTTATTTATTTATTTTTTTTTCCCCATACAGTTATAATATTGTTTTGTGTATTTACATTATCACTTGACTTTTTTCCCTCTCCCTCATACATCTACAGTGCCACTTGAAAGTTTGTGAAAAGTTTTAGTTTTTTTTTTTTTTTTTTTTTTTTTTATAGAAACATTTGAACCCTGTGATGTTGGTAGGTTTCTTCCTAAGAACTGCTTGCTTCAGGTCATTTTAATTGGACTAAGGTCCGGACTTCGACTCGGCCTTTCCAAAACATTACCTTTGTTATTGTTTAACCATTTTTTTGGTAGAATGACTTGTGCGCTTGGGGTTGTTGTCTTGCTGCATGACCCACTTTCTCTGTATATTTTAGTTCATGGACAGATGTCCTGACATTTTCCTTTAGAATTTGCTGGTATAATTCAGAATTTATTGATCCATCAATGATGGCAATTTGTCCTGGCCCAGATGCAACAAAACAGGCCCGAACCATGATACTACCACCAAAAATTCATCCGTCCACAAAACATTTCTCCAATAGCCTTCTGACTTGTCCACATGATCTTTATCAAAATGTCTTTAAGTTTCCCTTTAACTAAGTCAGCTTTTCCATGGCGAGGTTTAGAGATCTCCTTTGTTTGTGCCATGATTCACTTTCAAAAACATGATCAGACTTTAATAGATCGCTGTACTTTAAATAAAATGGGGCATAAACTGACACCTAATTGTATTTCTATTGACTGAAAGCACTTCTGAACAGATAGACTCTTTCACCTTTTAAATTAACTGCTTATCCTAAAGATTCACATACTTTTGCAACACACAAATATTTAACGCTGGATCATTTTGCATAATAAATAAATGACAAAGTATTTATTTTCATCTCATTTGTTTAATTGGGTTCTCTGTCAATTTTCAAAACTTGTGTGAAAATCTGATGAACTTTTAGGTCATATTTATGCAGGAATATAGAAAATTCTAAAGGGTTCACAAACTTTCAAGCAGCACTGTATAGAACCTGTGCACTACATCTGAGGTTTCCTTAAGCCATACTATAGCTTTATGTGACAACAGACTTAAATTAGATGAATGTACAAATTTATGCAAGTTTTTTTAGTTTTTGTAGCAATGGACTTTATTAATGGAAATGAAATTAAAGTCTTTGTGTGAACAATGCATGTTAATGCTGATCCAGGAAGTACTGGTGTGATGTGATGAAAAAGGGAAGTTATAATAGATCTGATGCTAGTCAGCAGATCATGCTTCAGTTTCTGCAGCACAGCTTTAGTCCGTCTCTAATCAGTAGCAGGAGTTACAACCGGAAACTTGGGATCTAAACAGGAGTTTTTCACACTTTCTGCTCTCAGGAAGGTCAGATTCAATTTCTTTTTCAAACTCCATCTGTCAGATTTTGATAGCCATTTTACTGTTTTACATCTATTACATTAATCTAAAAATTAATATACTCAATAAAAATAAACAGATGCTGTCATATCCAATATGTTAAATTGCTTTTAAAAAGGATATATTATATGGACAGTGGTAGATTTGTTTTTATTTAATTAACGATAAGCATCATTACAAATACTATACATTATTTTAAAAAAACGCACTAAATTATTTATTATTAATAATTAATTTCTAATTATGCTTATTTTTAAATGGATGAAGCAAAATTAACTTAAATTGTTTAAATATCTAATTCCAAATTCATTGCTTCATCCTGATTGCATGTTGTCAGTGCTATTGTAAACTCAAACAAATGTCTCTTAATTACAGAAAGTATTTTAACAGATAATATATAATAGAATTTGTGCATAAGTGAGGTGTTCGGGGGGTGGCTCAGTTTACCCAGTGTTGCATTTATCTTTTTTCCTTCCTTTTTTTGGAGGGGGCAATTTGTTTTTCACCTATAGGTTGATGTTCCTTATTGAATGAAAATATGGACATCTGGACAGCAGAGAAAATAATTCTTCTTGGTTTTCTGTTGAAAGGTTGGAATATATTTCCATTTAAAAACTAAATTAACAAAAAAAAATAATAATAATGATAATAATAATAAAACATTCCAGAACTCTTTTCTTGATATTTATAATAATTTTTACAATTATTTCTTACATTTCTGTTATGTTTGTGTTGTAGGTGTTTGCTGTAGAGATTTCAGCATCAGTTTGCCAAAAAATATTGAAGCTCTCAATGGATCCTGTGTGGTTATAAAGTGCACTTTTGAAATTCAGGACAGATATGACAAAACCCTCACTGAGAGTGATGCTACAGGATTGTGGCTCAAAGATGGAACACATGGGGTTGACAATCAAGTGTTTAATTCCAGCAATCCCAAACCTAATCACTTCAGAGGGAAAATAACTGGAAAACTACACAAAAAGAACTGCACCACCATCTTTTACAATATTACTTCAAATCATAAGGGTATATTTTACTTCAGGATTGAGGGCAGCGGTGGACTGAAATGGACCTATAAAAACTCATCTTCAATAAATGTGATCGGTGAGTGACTTATATTATAAATATTATTACAAGTTGTGATCTAACACAGTAAAATAATATCAGTATCACCATCATTATCTGAAATAATGAAGTGACAAAACAACATGATATAATTGTGTTTTTTTTCAGACTCACCCCCCAAACCCACAGTGCAGCTGTATGTGGAGCAGAAGGAGGTGCAGGATCAGGAGGAGGTGTTGGAGGGGAGCTCTGTGAGTCTGCGCTGCTCTGCTGAGACTCTCTGCTCCTCTCCTCCACCAACTCTCACATGGAGCTCCACTCCCAGAATCCCCCTCAGTGAGAGCAGCAGACTACAGGAGCTCATCTCTGATCTGAACTTCACTGCTACTCACCGTCAACATGGAGTCACTTTCACCTGCACTATAACCTACCAGCTACAGGACAAGAACAAAACAGCACAGAACAACATCACGTTACATGTTCAGTGTAAGTGATGTTTTGTGATGCTTTTTAGTTTTCACTTGTGAATTATATTATTGTGATTTTTATCATGAGGCCCTAAATTTGTTTTCCCTTCAGATTCCCCTAAAAACACATCAGTGTCTGTGATTCCCTCCAGCTCTGTGTTGGAGGGCAGTTCAGTGACTCTGATCTGCAGCAGTGATGCAGATCCAGCAGTGTTGAACTACACCTGGTCCAGAGAGAGTGAAGGACAGTTGGAGCAGCTGCAGACTGGAGACACTCTTACCTTCAATAGGACCGACCGGAAACACAGAGGCTGGTACCACTGTACAGCTCAGAACCAACATGGCAGCCAAAACTCTTCAGTGATGCTGGACATTCAGTGTGAGTATTACATAACCCATTTTAATTGCTCAGATACTTTAGCACCTTAAAGTCAATTATAAAATGGATTGTTTCAGTCCTGAATGCTGATTGTAGGTTTAGCCGATGTATCACCTCAATAGTTTGGATATATTCTTCAAACATTCTTTAATGACTGTTTTTTTGCCATTTCAAATCTGTATGGATTTCTTTCTTCTGTAGAACACTAAAGAAGGTTTTTTTCATTTTACTCATACAATGATAGTCAGTGGGTTTTTTTAGGAGAATTGTCTCTTTAAGACTAGAGCAAAAGTATATATCGAGGGGTGAGAACCAGAAGGAAGTGGCATTTTGGGTGAAATAGAGATATATGTATATCAAATGAAAGCTCTTAATGAGCTCTTTCTACTGGCAAAAGGACACTAGTGAATTCTTAATAATTTTAAAGTTGTTAATTTGAAACCAACAGACTGAACACTGAATATACTAACCCAGTTGGTGCTAAAAGTGCATAACTGCACTTATGCCCCAAAATTAGTTGTTACAATTTACACTTTATACTTTATGTATACCAGTTTTTCTAATATGTAAATAATATGTAAATGTGTTTTTAGTATACTTAGTATAAAAACAAGTATTTCAAATACATTTTTGTATATTTATTTTTCACTAGGGAAGGCATCTCTAAAGGCTTTTTAGTCACCCATTTGACCAAATTGTTAAATGGCTGGGATTGCTATTTTAGTAAAATGAATCACATTCACCTCCGGTTTCACAGACAAGACTTAAACCTAATCCCAGACTAAAATGTAAATCTGAGCTGTTTCAACTGAAAGAAATCCTGGTTTAGTCTAAGCCAGAGGTGCCCAACCCTGTTCCTGGAGATCTACCTTCCTGCAGAGTTTAGTTCCAACCCAGATCAAATGGAGTAGTTCACTTTCAGAACAAAAATTGACAGATAATGTACTCACCCGGTGGTTATCCAAAATGTTCATGCCTTTCTTTCTTCAGTCGTAAAGAAATTATGTTTTTTGAGGAAAACATTTCAGGAATTATCTCCATATAGTGGACTTCAATGGTGCCTGTGAGTTTGAACGTTCAAAATGCAGTTTAAATGCAGCTTCTCAAAGGACTCTAAACGATCCCAGTTGAGGAACAAGGTCTTATCTAGTGAAACAACCGGTGATTTTCTACAAAAATAAAAAATGTATGATTTTTTTTTTTTTTTAACCTCAAATGTTCATCTTGTTCAGCTCTGCCATGCGCATGTGTACTCTGTGTAATCCGGGTCAATACAGTTTAGGGTATGTCGAAAAACTCCCATCTCATTTTCTCCTCCAACTTCAAAATCATCCTGCATCGCTGTAGAAGTACCAACCCAGTGTTTACAAAGTGAACATGCAAAGAAGGTCAAACACCCTTTACAATAAAAGGTAAAACAGCATTGTAGGGTGAATTTGAAGATGGAAGAGAAAATGAGATGGGAGTTTCTCAACATACCCTAACTGTATTGACCCGGATTACACAAGAGTACACATGCGCATGGCAGAGCTAGACAAGACAAGCATTTGAGGTTAAAAAAGTACATACTTTTTTTTTTTTCTTTTTTTTTTTTGTAGAAAATCACCGGTTGTTTCACTAGATAAGACCCTTGTTCGCCGGCTCGGATCGTTTAGAGTCCTTTTGAAGCTGCATTTAAACCTCAGATGCGGCCATATTTTTATACATGAAATGGAATAAAACATTGGTGCCAAAATGGCACATGTGACTTAATGAAATATCACTTACGCCCTTCTGTTTCTCACCCCTCGATATACTCTCAAGTGGCCCTATAACATGTTTGAACCCTTTTGGACTCTTGAGTCACTTAATTTCTAAATATTATTGCATTAAATAACAAAATACCAAACCACATGGCACTGTATATGTAATGGCACTTATTCGAACAGTTCTTCCAAAGGTTCTCTGAGGAAAGCCAATTCATGTGGCAGCCATCTTTGAAACGGGCTGCCATTTCAATCATGCAGTTGCAGCTCCTACCTCTCTGAATGAGGAAACATCAGATTCTTTAAAACTGTTCACCAAGCTAATGATCATATTTCATATTTGCAATCCTTAGTGAACTCTGACAACTGTATCATAAGTTTTGTTTCTTATGCTCAAGTAGCTTTAATAAAGCTTCATTTTGCGCTAGACCAGCTAATGTTTAGTTCTAAGCATGTGTCTCAAAATGTTGATTGTTTTGGCAGTGCCATTATTGGCTCTTTTATGTAGAAGGCAGGACTATTCTGCCATATTGCAAGTTGCACTTTCTCCCATTCATAAGTTATAGGAGTGCTTTGGATATACATCTTTGTATATCTAAAGTCTTTGGTTATTCCTTCCTAAATGAATCATTTATCTTCCTCAGACGGCCCCAAAAACATGTCAACTTTAGTGATTCCCTCCAGCTCTGTGTTGGAGGGCAGTTCAGTGACTCTGATCTGCAGCAGTGATGCAAATCCAGCAGTGTTGAACTACACCTGGTCCAGAGAGAGTGAAGGACAGTTGGAGCAGCTGCAGACTGGAGATACTCTTATTTTCAATAGGACCGACCGGAAACACAGAGGCTGGTACCACTGTACAGCTCAGAACCAACATGGCAGCCAAAACTCATCAGTGATGCTGGACATTCAGTGTGAGTAATACAC
>JAMKFB010000218.1:0-29177 GCA_036247105.1 Cirrhinus mrigala
AACATTATTGAACAAAAATATATTACATTAATTTTCCTAAAAAACAAAATAAAGTTGTATTTCAAGTGTGACCCAAAAATGAAGAGGCTCAAAGTTTAATTTTTCTGGAAAAATAGCTCATTAAAATTGCATAAAATTGTAATACTACCATAAAATCAGCTCAAAATACTAAATAATAATCAAAAAAGATTATTGAACAAAAATATATTACATTAATTTTCCTAAAAAACAAAATAAAGTTGTATTTCAAGTGTATTGCATAGTATGATAAAATTGCATCAAAATTGTAAATAATAATTGAAAATTATTATAGAACAAAAGCATTACTTTCGCCAATAAAAAGAAAAAAGTTTTATTTTAAAGCTCATCATGTTTGACTGTGAAAGAGTCAAAACAAATACAAATACAGTCTCATTTGCATAATCAATATTTTAATATGATACAACAGTGTAAATATGACATGTGATTTTATTTGTGTGTTTGAGTGTGTGATTTGTGTTGGACTGACAGAAACACAGAAAGTGTCTCTGACTGGAGAAACATCTTCATCCTGATGATCTGAAACAGGAAACTGTCTTGTGTGTCTGATATTGAACTTCCTGAAGCCTGTGATTAAAACACACACAACAACAGCAACACTTTCACATCATTACACTCACACTGTGTCCACTAATGTCTGTGTGTGTTTAATGTCACACAGAGACGCTGAAGAATAGAAACCAACATAAAATCCAGCGTGTAGTGTTTGAGTGAATGTGTGTGTGAATGTGTGTATGTATGTGAGTTTGTGTGTGTCAGAGACGCTGTAGAAGGACAGAGTGCCGCCAGACACGTCCACATACACTCCTACTCTCTTACTGGACACTGAACCAGCAGATACATCAGTGGACTTATTATTGTGACGGGCAGTGAATCTGTGATCAGAGCAGAACAGACTCCAGGAGTTCACATTATATCCAAACAAACAGTCACTCATTCCTTTCCTCTTGATTTCTTTATATGACACTGATATTTCAACATTATTTCCACTCCATTCAGTCTCCCAGTAACAGCGTCCAGTCAGACTCTCAACACTCAGAACCTGAGGACGATCATCAAATCTGTCTGGATGATCAGGATATGACTGTTGTTTATCCACATGTGTCGCCTTTCTGTTCTCGTCAGACAGTTTGAGGTGTTTGTTTGCTGTGTTTGTATCCAGTGTGAGATCACAGGCATCTGAACACAAGAACACACATTACAAGAGACACATTTACAACAACTAAACAACAAACAACAAAACTGTGTGTCTGTTTGTGGACTTACATTTGTGGAGTCCTGATGTGATCCTGAACTCTCCTCCATGATCCACACTAGAAAACACACACACACACACACACACACACACACACACACACACATTCAGTCAGTCAACAAACTGTTGCTATGCAGTTGCTAAGATACTGAGGGCAGTTGCTAGGCTGTTGCCTAGGTACTGGAGGTGGTTGCTATGCAGTCGCCAGGGTACTTGGGTGGTTGCTATGCAGTTGCTAAGGTACTGAGGGTGGTTGCTATGCAGTTGTTAAGGTACTCGAAGTGGTTACTAGACTGTTGCTATGCAGTTGCTAAGATACTGGAAGTGGTTGCTAGGCTGTTGCTATGTAGTTGCCAGGGTACTTGGGTGGATGCAGTGATGTTGATAACATGTTCTGGCTGGTTGCTATGCAGTTGCAAAGGCACTCAGTGTGGTTGCTAGGGTGTTCTGGGTGGTTTCTAGAGTGTTGCTATGCAGTTGCTAAGGTACTGAGGGTGGTTGCTAGGCTGTTGCTATATGGTTGCTATGATACTTGCTGTGTGGTTGATAACACATTTTGTGTGGTTGCTAGATATGATCTAGATATGATAAGATATTTGTGCAGTGTAGACAGAATCAACTCTGAGCTCACGCTGAACTGTGATTGACAGATCTGTGATTATAATGGATTATATCACACACCGGACGTGTTCAGTTCAAGACAGCAGTCGAAAAACAGTGACTCTAATCATTAAACAGGGAAAAGTTTGTTCAAGAGTGGTTTGGTGTTCAAAAAAGCAAACAGAAAAAGAACAATCTTTAAAATGTTGACTGTCATTCTCACATTTGGAAAATGTTTCTCTTGCTCTGAGTAGTTAAGCAAGAGCTGCAAAAGGCTCAGTGTGATTGTGGAGTCAGATGAGCTCATAGTGTGGACATCTTCATACCAGGTTTGCATCTTTTATACTTGGATTTATTTTAAGAACATGTATGCTTTGTATTGATCATTTCCCAATTGATTATGTAATTGTCATCATGCATGTTTTACCTGCTTATTCTTGGATTCTGCTAGTAAATTGAGAGGAGTTTGGTGTTTCAGTCAGTAACACTTTTTAATAACTTCGATTAATAAATCATTAACTAAAAAATCTATAACAAACAACATACTTCGAGTTGCTATCTGTGGTATATCATTAATAAATAAATAAATAAAGGTAAAAAATTAAGCATAGGTTAGCTAATATTAGATGAAGTATCCAATAGTTTACACAAAATATTGTCAATATTGAGTCTTTTGCTCCAAAATAGTCCAAACAGAGTCACAGCAGAACATTTGCATCTCACGATCAACATAGAGATGTTTAGCTCTTAAATGAGTAAATGATTCGATATCATTCATAAGGAAAGAAAAAAACAAAACAATGGCCCTGAAAATCAATTTAAATATTACGCTTTAATGTAACAGTGTCTGTCACTGCTTATAGGTTTGGGATTATCTTTCACTATTTAATTTAAACCGGCTTCACTGTTTTCTGAAAAATGTTCCCCTTTTTGGTGTTATAGAAATGTTAAACAGCCCACAGTAATATCCAGGAAAGGAAACTACTGCTCATTTTTGGCAAATTTCTAGAAAGGTGGTCAAACACTATAACCACTAGAAAAACACCATAAAGACAGTCCTCATAACTTATGTGTTACATTTATGTGCTACGTAAGTCCATATGAAAGCAGTTTGTCATATTTTGACAGATTTTTTGGTAGGCTACACCTCAGCTTTAAAAAAAATAAAAATAAAAAATTCTATTTGCATTGTTCACCAGTAATGACTGAACAAATTATAGCAAAGACTGAAGCCAATCATTTATTAATGTGTTAACTATAAGCACAAATAAATAAATAAATAAATAATTTAAATCTCATATTTCCTTATTGTGTTGTATTTTTAAGTTAATAAGAGGTGTTAAAATTGCTCTATGCAAAATGATCTGGTGTGTTATATGTGCTCCTTTTAGTTTCATTTCATCCCTGATTGAAAGCTCCAGCAGTATCAAGTGTTTTGCTCTCAGGTTCAGTCGTTGTGGTTGCATTAGTTCATTTTAATCTGACTCTGGCTCAAAATAATCTAATAACAGAGCTGACCTTCTCAAGCATCAAAACACACGTCACACAGCGGCTGTTTACCTGCATTTCAAAATATTTTGACAAATATTTCAATTAAAAAAAACAAAAACAAACAAACAAACAACAAAAAAAAACTTCATAAGCTAACCTCCAAAAACATAAGTAAATCTGAAAATGCATTTTATGATCTTTTAAAGGTTTAATAATGCTATAAGTTTAATTACTAGTGGTGTCAACTGATTGTTTTTTTCCCCAAATATTTAACCATTGACTATTGTCACGAACCTGGTCGGTGTCCCGTTGTCTTCTCACCACCAGATGTCACTCTCGCTCCACCCACTCACTCTGACTGTCGCTTTGCATCTCGGACTGCATCTCCCATCCTCCACTGCTCTGATTGCGTCAGTCCCCGTGACCAATCAGGCGCCCTATAAAAACCCCGCTCCTTTTCAGTGCACTTCACGGTTGGTTGTATTTTCCTGTTGTTGTTATTGTTAGCGTTTCCTAGTTTCCTCGTTCCTGGTTCCTGGTTTTGTTCTCTCGCCTGGTTTCTCGTTTGGACTGTCTAGCCGCCTGCCTTTTGGACTATTGCTCACGTTTATAGGATTACTCTCTCCCACTGTCTTTGATATTCCTGTCTGCTCCCGTCTCGACCCAGTCTGTACGACCATGTCTTTGTCTCGCGTTTCAAATAAAAGCTTGCATATGGATCCGCTCGCCTCACGTCTCTCACTCCCGGTAACAGAACCAACCGTCACAACAGGATCCAGCAGCTTTCACCCCGGACATTCTTCAGATATGGACACAGACACAACTCTATGCAGAATCAAACAAGGATCCCACACCCTCGAACAATATACCCGTGAGTTTGTTTCGATTTCCAACTACTCCACCCTCCCGGACTGTATTAAAATTGAGATTTTCTGTGACGGCGTGAACCAGCCCCTCCGTGCGCGACTGAGACGCGAGGGCCCGCGCTCGTCGCTCAAGGCGTTTCTGAACTTTGCGCTGTTGTGTGTGGGTTCGCCGTGCACCGTGGGGGTCGCGCAGAGGGAACGCGACAACGCGGTAATGGCGCCCGCGCGTTCCCCTCGCAAATTGGCGGTCATGCCGGAGCACGATCCCACGAACACGTTTGCCGCCTGGATCGCTCGTGAAATGGCGTCCGTGTCGGAGCGCGCTCGTGCAATGGCGGCGACGGCGGAGTCCGTTCACAAGATGGCGGCGGAAACAGAGCTCCGTCACGTCACAGCCGCCATACCAGAGCTATGTGGAGTTACAGCTGCATTTCCTGAGTCAAGTAAAGGTTCCAAGTCAAGTCAAGTTGCAGCTGCATTTCCTAAGTCAGGTCAAGCTACAGCTACATTTCCTGAGTCAAGTCAAGTTTCCAAGTCTACCCAAGTTGCAGCTGCTTTTCCCGAGGCAAGTCAAGTTTCCAAGTCAAGTCAAGTTGCAACTGTGTTTCCCAAGTCAAGTCAGATTGCAGCTGTGTTTCCTGTGTCAAGTCAAGCTGGAGCTATGTTTCCTGCATTTGTCAAGCCAGCGCCCGCTAACGCCACGCCAGCCAAGCCACAGCCCGCTCACGCCATGCCTGCCGCTCCAGGGCCTGCTCACGCCATGCCTGCCCGTCCAGGGCCTGCACCTGTCATGGCTGCCTTCCCACAACCAGCCCACAAGATGGCCGCCATCCCAGAGTCACTCCACAAGAGGGTCGCTGTCTCCAAGCCACGCCTCATGATGGCCCACGTGCTGGACTCACCCCTAATGACGGTATGGGCAGCTAAAGTGGCGCTCCATGTCGCGGCGACTATCCCTGAGTCAAGTCAAGACACAGCTGCCGTTCTCCACGAGTCAAGCCAGGTCACAGCTGTTCCCCACGAGTCAAGCCAAGTCACACCTGTTCTTCACGAGTCAGGTCACATTACAGCTGCTGTCCTTGCTAAGTCAAGTCATGTTACAGCTGCTGTTCCTGTAAGAACAAGTCAGGACACCGCTTCATTTCCAGAGCCAAGCCAAGCTGCAGAGCCAAGTCAAGCTGCAGGTGCATCTTCTGAGTCAAGTCAAGCTCCAGCTGCCGCTCCAAGGTCAGGTCAGGCCTCCAAGTCCGGTCAAGCATTTACATCCGATCAAGCTTCCAAGTCTGGTCCAGCAACAGGGTCAGGTCAAGACACAGTCGCTGTTCCTCACGAGTCGCGCCAAGTCACAGCTGTCGTTCCTGAGCCAAGTCACGTTACAGCTGTCGTTCCTGAGCCAAGTCACGTTACGTTACAGCTGTCGTTCTTGAGCGAAGTCACGTTACAGCTGTTGTTCCTGAAGCAAGCCAGGCCTCAGCAGATCCTCGTGAGTCAAGCATAGTTGTCAGGTCCTGTCATTATGCAGTTTCAGCGTCCAGTCAAGCTTCAGCGTCCAGTCAAGCTTCCAAGTCCAGCAACGTCAAGGCGGTCGTACCTGCGTCAAGCAATGTCAGGGCTGATCTCCAAGAGTCAGAGTCCAGTCACGTCCCGCCTGACGGCCCAGAGTCCAGTCACGTCCCGCCTGACGGCCCAGAGTCCAGTCACGTCCCGCCTGACGGCCCAGAGTCCAGTCACGTCCCGCCTGACGGCCCAGACTCAAGCCACGTCCCGCCTGACGGCCCAGACTCAAGCCACGTCCCGCCTGACGGCGCAGACTCAAGCCACGTCCCGCCTGACGGCCCAGACTCAAGCCACGTCCCGCCTGACGGCCCAGACTCAAGCCACGTCCCGCCTGACGGCCCAGACTCAAGCCACGTCCCGCCTGACCGCCCAGACTCAAGCCACGTCCCGCCTGACGGCCCAGACTCAAGCCACGTCCCGCCTGACCGCCCAGACTCAAGCCACGTCTCGTCTGACCGCCCAGACTCAGGCCACGTCTCGTCTGACCGCCCAGACTCAGGCCACGTCTCGTCTGACCACCCAGAACTTTACCATGCCCCGTCTGATGGCCCAGAGCCAGGTCATGCCCAGTCCAACGACCCCAAGTCAAGTCACATCTCGTCTGACATCCCAAGACCATGGCCTATCAGGATAGCCAGCGCACTGGACCCACCACAACCTCCCGCTGCTGCTCTTCCTTTAATGGCGGTTGCCATCTGGTGTGTGTGGGCTGCACACTGTGCTCCAGAGGTCCCGTCTGGTCTCAGGTTTGCTCCAGAGGTCCCGTCTGGTCTCAAGTCTGCTCCAGAGGTCCCGTCTGACCACGAGACAGACCCAGAGGCCTCACCGGTGGGAGAAGCCGCGCCTATGCCTCCTGAGGTGTCAGCTTCGGCTGTGGATCCTCCCATGGAGGCGGCGTCCCTCTACAGACTCTCTGCTTCTCCCCAAATTCTTTCTACCTCTTCTGTCTCTGCCGTTTCCAGATCCCAGGCCATAACGCAGTTTCCTGCTCCGCCCCAGCTCCCGCCTGGTCACAAGCCAGCTCCAGAGTTTTCGCCTGGTCACAAGCCTGTTCCAGAGTGCCACTTGGTCGGAGAAGCTGCGCCAATACCTCCAGAGGTGTCAGCCATGGCTGTGGATCCTCCCTTGGAGGTGGCGTCCCCCTACAAGCTCTCTGCTTCTCCCTTTTTCCTGTCTGCATCCTCTGTCACTGTTCTCCCCAGGTCCCCGTCCAAGACGCAGCCTCCCGTTCCGCCCCGGAGGGCTGTTGCGCCTCCCGTTCCGCCCTGGAGGGCTCCTGCGCCTCCTGCTCTGCCTCCGGCTCCGCCCTGGAGGGCTCCTGCGCCTCCTGCTCTGCCTCCGGCTCTGCCCTGGAGGGCTCCTGCGCCTCCTGCTCTGCCTCCGGCTCCGCCCTGGAGGGCTCCTGCGCCACCTGCTCCGCCTCTGGCCCCTCCCTGGAAGGCTCCTGCTCCACCTCCGCCCTGGAGGGCTCCTGCGCCTCCTGCTCTGCCTCCGGCTCCGCCCTGGAGGGCTCCTGCGCCTCCTGCTCCGCCTCCGGCCCCACCCTGGAGGGTACCTGCTCTGTCGGTCCTGCCTCAATCTCTGGGCTTCCCTCATGGACCTGGTCCTCCAGCCCTCGCCCTGTTTCCCCCCCATCCCACCGCTCCCCTGGACTGTGGTTTCTTTCGAGCGTCTGGAAGCCGCTCCTTGGGGGGGGGCTATGTCACGAACCTGGTCGGTGTCCCGTTGTCTTCTCACCACCAGATGTCACTCTCGCTCCACCCACTCACTCTGACTGTCGCTTTGCATCTCGGACTGCATCTCCCATCCTCCACCGCTCTGATTGCGTCAGTCCCCGTGACCAATCAGGCGCCCTATAAAAACCCCGCTCCTTTTCAGTGCACTTCACGGTTGGTTGTATTTTCCTGTTGTTGTTATTGTTAGCGTTTCCTAGTTTCCTCGTTCCTGGTTCCTGGTTTTGTTCTCTCGCCTGGTTTCTCGTTTGGACTGTCTAGCCGCCTGCCTTTTGGACTATTGCTCACGTTTATAGGATTACTCTCTCCCACTGTCTTTGATATTCCTGTCTGCTCCCGTCTCGACCCAGCCTGTACGACCATGTCTTTGTCTCGCGTTTGAAATAAAAGCTTGCATATGGATCCGCTCGCCTCACGTCTCTCACTCCCGGTAACAACTATAGCCATTCAACATTACAGTATAATTGAGAGCTTTTAATCTAACATTTACTAGACTTGTAATTTAAGTGAACTTAAAACAATCTTCACATAAACCCATTTTAATAACTGTCACCTGTGTATAATAACCTGTTCCCTTCAGCAAGAAAATATAGCCAAATTTAATAAAGTTATCAAACACTAAAGCCTAAATTAAATAAAAGATAAAGTTTAAAACTACAGAAGTTATTGATTTCCTTTTTTTAAATTTTGTTCTTCGATTAACAGACATCACAGCAGCTGGTTATTAGGATATTTTGGCTGCTGTTACTTTAAAAGCTGCTGCCGCTGAACTTGAAGTGGATCTGACACTGCTTTAAATGTGACTCTTAAATAATAAACACGTACATGCACAGTTTTAAGGCACCTTTAGTCGCCTTTTTTGTAACTTCATGACTTAACTGACGACATAACTACGACTAACTACATACTCGTAGTTTCATTTGGGTTTAAATATGATACAGCGCGTGCCAGCATATTTGTGCGTGCATTTCAAGAGCACGTGTTATGAGCACAGTGTAACGACTGACAGGACAGGAAGATTCGTTTTTACTGACATATGACCAGACAACATCTCATCTGACCGCAGTTCACTGATGTTCTACTGAAGCTCCTCGTCACCGGTACCGTTTCCACACTCGTTTGACTCACGCCTGGCGCTGAGGTGACGTTGAAACGCGCGTCTGAAAAGTCTCCCGTTTGATGTGCTCGTTATTACATTCTGCGTCTAAATAAACGCAATTCTTTAGTGGTTGTGGGTGGGTGATGTTCATGATGTGGAGTTCTGTAAAGAGTTGGGTGACGTTATTTGGAGAATCTTCAGGGATTAGCACTGATCACAGTGTATTTGGTCCCACAATACAGAGTGTTAAAGTAACACTGAAGCAGAGTTGAACTTAATGAGAATGTGAACAAGCAGAATTACTGAAGGAAAGAGAAACAGAAAAAAAGAGAAGAGACAAAGAGAAACACAACTGACTTACAGTCACAGCCTTAGATGAAATCAACTGAAATAAAAGACATTAAATCTCTCAAGATCTCAGCAGAGGATGATTAAACAACTCCACAAACAGCTTCACCAGCTTCACTTATTACTAATCAGTTTGTCTAAAGTAATTATTTAGAACAAAGAGGTTTAGATGTTGAATTTGCTTAGTTTGAACTTACCATTAAGGCGATCAATGTTTGCTTTAGTTGGGCTCTTGACCCTTCAATTCATAACTTTTGTTTTCTTGCTGCTGTAAGTTTGTGTCTGCAAAACACACTTAATATGGCAAAAAAGCCAGAAAAAAAAATTACTTGAAACGTTATTAGTCATTAATAGAGATTTACTTGTTGTGTAATATCCTGATTCACTGATCCGATCAAAAGATGGAATTTGTGGTTACGTTCAATATATTATAGCAACATTGTTATATTAATTTGTTACTGTTAAAATCAAATAAGATAATAGAAATACTTTGCTCAAGACATTTTGAACACCTGTGTGATTTAGACAATAGTATGTTCCTGCACAACCTGAGAAGCTGCACTTTCAGGACCGCATTTCTAGGACCCTAGTTTTTTTGTAAAAGCGCCACCTACCGAATTGGATCACCAAAGATGGACGACATGGACTGCAATCAGAGTGTGAGTAAACGTTTTTCAATTGAGTTTTATTTTATAACATTAAAACGATGCAAAGTTTACATAGCCAAAGTGAGAATTGCTAAGAAATAATAACGAATTCCCACAAATTATTAATTTGTTTGCTAGTTTTATTGATTATTACAACGTTCTTAATTCGTGGCCATGATTTAATTAAACCTTGCTGATTTAATGACTATAACAAGTAAATCTAGCCAGCACATTCATTAAACTTAAAAAGATAATAAAAGCATGTTGATGTGAGATGTGTCAGATTTACCTGTAGCTTACTGTATTAGTGTGAACATTTGTTTACTCATTGATTTACCATGTTAGTGAAGTATAAAGTTATGCATATGGGGGTAAGTTACTTTAACAGTGTTCGCATTTATTCATTAACTGTTTTTGCACCATGGTTTGCCCATAGGGTGTACTCAACGGGAAGCCCTCTAAATTCCTTGCGGTGAGGAACAACAGGACATCCTTTTTGTCTGTCTGAGAGGAGCACTGCACAGGACACCAACACAACTGAGCTTCACAGATGGAGTGCAGTTCATCTGTGGCTTTCTTTTTCCAGAGCTATGCTGGACCATGTAATGTGTTTGTATGTGTTCCTGCTCTGGCACTTACAAAACCTACTGTATAAACTGCAAGCTGGTGCTACTCGTGTATGGATCCATGTATAATGGCTTGCTGTTCAGTAGTGGTATAATAGTATGCTTTAATTATTTTTTCATAGGCCATCATATATGCCTTGGCTGTCCTATGGAATTTGTCCTTGCAGGAGGCTGAGCAGGTCTTCCTTTCTGGTCCGGATTATCATTACAGGTCAGAGTATTACTGGATTGACAAACAATTGAGGAAAATGGGAGAACAATCAGTTGGTGGGTATTGCTCTGTATACTTAAATTTGGAGTTTAGAGTTTGGATTTAGATGTCAGTAACAATTATTCTGTTTGGTTCTCTCTCTTCACAACCCCAACAGTGCTTAAGTGTTAAATATATAAAAATATATTACAGAGTTAAACATGTTAAAGCAAATGTTTCTTATTTAATTCACCCTCTCTCTCTCTCTCTCTCTCTCAGGAGTTGAAGCCTACAGCCTTTCTGTCCATGCAGCAACTGATGGAAAAAGTATTTTTTAAATTATGATTTTGTATTATGTGTTATTGCAAAAATTAGTAAATTTATATATAAATATACATTCTTGAATCATTCTTGAGTCTTGTGTCTTGCCTCTCTACAAACTTTTAAATATCTGGCTTTAATTTAATGACTGCAAATGCTGATTTCATGTGATTCCATCTTTATTATAACTGATAATAAGCTAAATGGTTGAACTTAAGGGGGTTAATCAATATACAGCATATTTCAAGAAACTAAGACTTAAGATAATCCACTCTTTCAGTTGTTTAAAGATTGAAATATTTTTTTCCCTTTATATTTTAAGCGTAAATTTGTTTTAATTTGAAATCGTGACTCAGAAGCAGGTATTACACACTTTGTAATCAACATATCACAGTGGAAATAAAAAAAAAAATGTTCCTGAGATTCAATATTTTTGACAACATGTACAAACAGTACTACAAACTAAACCACTAGGGTCCTAGAAATGTGGTCCTAAAACTGCAGTCTCTCTGGTTGTGCAGGCACACTCTTTTCAATTTAGATGCAAACATTCATCAAGAATCAGCATATGAATCTCAACGATGGTGACAATAAGTAAAACGCTTCATGCTGCAGTGCATTTTGGGTGAACCAATCAAAACTCATCCATAGCTCCCAGAATGCATTGCAATATTAATAAATTATGCACCTGAATTGTCTTTGTATTTTAAGGAGTAAGTGTTTATTCTTACAATTTGCCTTAATTTTTCGCTATTTTTGTTGTGACTTTTTAGTAGCGTGTTTTGTGATGTTCAAAGATGTTTATTTGCATATTTTGTTGATTGACACCATTGTTGAGATTCATATGCTGATTCTTCATGTCTATGTGTGCCATAAACAAAACCTTTTTTTTTTTTTAAATGTTTAAATTGCTAGAATACTTTTAAAATTCAACTTGTAGAATCAAAAGGCTTTTATATTCAACAAAGTATAAAGTTGTTTTATTTGCTATTATGTGCTTTGTAAGCACATAATTACAGCAGAAATGTTACAAAATTAAGGGTCAAGAGCCCAACTAAAGCAAACACTGACCACAGTGATGGTGATGTTTTGTGAAATGAAACCAACATCTAAACCTCTGTAATTCTCATTAACAACTTTTGTATGACAGAAATAAAATCAAACTGGTTAGTAATAAGTGAAGTTGGTGAAGCTGTTTGTGGCATTGTTTAATCCTCCTCTGCTGAGATCTTGAGAGATTTAATGTCTTTTATTTCAGTTTCATCTAAGGCTGTGACTGTAATTTAGTTGTAGCTGCGTTTCTGTTTGTCTCTTCTCTTTTTCTGTTTCTCTTTCCTTCAGTAATTCTGCTTGTTAACATGATATATAGTGTCATGGTATAATGATCTCAAAGACCACCAGTGAAGAACAGCATGTTGACAGGACCAGAAGTGAAATGTTCTTTGACAAAACTCTTCTACATTGATCATGGGTCTGTGATACATAGAATAATTTTATATGCATATATAAACTGTCATATTTTTAATAGACTTCCCATACAGTGTTTTTTTTTTTTTTTTTTTTTTTTTTTTTTTAAGTTTCTCTTGACAACCACAAAAATAATGACAAATTCCCTCACATACACAGCAGACAGGATGATTGTTACTGCTCAGCTTACTTGAGTTTTTCCAGGTGGTTGAGCAGCTTCACTCCTGAATCTCCTGGGTGATTGTAGCTCAGATCCAGCTCTCTCAGGTGTGAGGGGTTTGAACTCAGAGCTGATGCCAGAGCAGCACAACCTTCTTCTGTCACCATACAGCCAGATAATCTACAACAACAGTGAGTGTTAGAGTGCTTCTTTTTTCATAAATACAGTAGCCATGCAACATGTAAGGGATAATATACATCCAGCAAGTTTTTACAAAAAACACTAACTTTACAGGTATTTCCTAGATTATTATTGTGAACATTCTCTGTAAAATGTAAATTTCTTACAGTTAACTATTAGATAGCAACAGCACACATGCATGAGCTAATGTAACTATCACTGCATCAGCAACTACACAGTTACTGCCTTTAAAGCCTTCAACACACTGCACAATTTTAGCAATCCTATAAGATCATTGCTGATCACACTGTGTGACATGGATCTAATAAACTTGAGTACGACATGCATGTAGATGACACCTATTGACTCGTAGGCTATGAAAAAAAGTGTAAGTGGCAAAAGAGGAAGGAATAAGAGCTTGAGGTAAACAGTTTTTTTGTTGTTGCTGTTGTTTTAGCGCTATGTCACGTTGATTTTAAAAAGCATTTTTATTGGCTGGTCGGTAAATGTGGGTCGTGACAGCAAACACGCCATGTGATGATCAGGCTGAATTTCTGACACTGTCAGAAAATGATCGTAGGCTATCTTTGGTCACAAGACCGTGACAACGGCCGTCTTTGAACCTCTCTCACTATAAGACATAGGATCACAGATTAGGAGCCACGATCACAGAAATCACCACGATTGTTTCACGAGGCCAATCTTTCATCTGGGACAGCCGAAAATCATGCAGTGTGTTTCGGACTTAAAGGCACAATATGTAAGATTTTTGAATCAAAGCAATATTTTCTACAGTAACAGAACATATCATTGCATCGCCTGCGAATGGCATCATGCACACTTGATTTATACTGTTATGTGTTTTATTAGACAGGTGAGCAACTGCTTGGATACAAATACAGGCAGAAAACTAATCTGTTTTAAATAGCTCAACACTGTACAGTCTTACTGTTTCAATATCATTTTCTTGATTTACCGCAAGTATCATGTTTTTACCATGCCTCAGAGAGAATATTATTTTGTCAAGTGGTTAACATTGCAAAGTCATATGCAATTTTATTTGTATTAATAGTAATGAAAGCTTCATACAATACATTTAAAAAATAATTGCATGCCATTGAGCAACACAAGCCATCCAGCATTTATTAACATCATATTCTAATATCAAAGCAGCTTACTGCAGTGTGCAACAAGTACATGTGTGTGTGGTGCTGCTGACGCAGGAGCCGGAGTTTTGAACCCAGATGTGCTTCACCTTGTTTATAAGCACATGCTACAGGAATGCACATGCGTGCATTGTGATACTCTCATGTACGTGCATAGAAGACTGACACAGAAGAAAACAAATGGTTGAATAAAGTTATTATTTTTTGTCTTCTTTGCACACAAAAATTATTCTCATTGCTCTTTTAACATTATGGTTGAACCACTGATGTCACACGGACTATTATAACGATATCCTTACTACTTTTTTGGGCCTTGAATATGTCAGGTGTGTTGCTGTCTATGCAGGGTCAGAAAGCTCTTGCATTTAATCAAAAATGTTTTTATTTGTGCTTCGAAGATAAATGAAGGTCTTGTGGGTTTGGATTAATTAATGACAGAATTGTCTTTTTTGGGTGAACAATCCCTTTAATGCTCAGAGAGCAAACACATGATACAAATCAAATGTTATTAACAATTAAAGTGCTCAAATCTAATAATTACACAGGAATTATTTAGCCACTCTCAACTGCCCCTCGAGGTCTGTGCATGTCACTGATTGAGTTTAAGAAAATTGTCTTACATCTAAGCTTTTAGGTTAGGATTAGGGCAGATGCTGACATAAATCTGTAATCATCAGCATAACAATGAAACGCCAGACCAAACTTTCAAATAGGGATGTAACAATTCATGATATTATTTCCTCACTTTAATTTTTTGACAAAATGAGATTTAAGACGAATTATAAATGTAAAGGTGTCCTTTTATTATTTTTCAGACAAAACACTGCACATTTCTTTAAGAAATTTAAATATGTCAAATAACAAAGCCAAATTGAAATTTTAAAACAAATAGCCAATCAATTAAATGAATAAATACAATAATTATTTTCATATAAACAAACTAAGGCTTTCCTTTGCTCTTTCCATTTAAAATTAGGCAGCCACTGCATTGGTGACTCTGAGATGATGGTTTGTGAAATACCAGTAGTTCAGCAGTTTCTGTATGCTGTCACATGACTGGCTGATTAGACAGTTGCATTAATGAGCAGCTGAACAGTTGTACCCAGTGAAGTGTCCAGTGAGTGTACATGTATATGTTACAAAGAACATTTAAATACTACATTAAATACCTCAGTATGTTGAGTTGACAGTTTGGACTCTTCAGTCCAGCACACAGCCGTTTCACTCCTGAATCCTGCAGGTCATTGTTACTCAGGTCCAGCTCTCTCAGAGAAGAGATTGATGATTGTAAAACTGAAGCCATAGTTTCACAGTGCTGATCAGTGAGATTACAGATTGTCAATCTAAACAGAGTAATGAAAAATAATTAATTACATACACACTGTTAATGCATCTGTTTTAGGTTTTGTTAGTGTTAATGTTTTCATGTCTTTAGGTATGTTTAAGTGCTTTTGGTGCTGCACAGACCGATCAGCGAGAGTTGCCGACTGCAGTCGAAGGCGGAACTGAAAGCGGAGACGTGAAGTCGGACTCTTTCTGCTCCTCATAGTGATGCTCGCACAGTGTTTGTATACTTTATCGCAGATTAAGTGAATTAAATGCAATATTTGTCAAATACACATATGTTTCAGAGTTGTCTTCATAAAGCAAAAAACACTTTTTAATGTACTGTTTAATACACTGCCATCTGTACAAGAATAAAGCTCAACATAAGCCTACACTATTTAAATACCAATAAAGTGCTTTTTGATAAACAAGACTCAATATAACATTGTGGCTACAGAGTAAAAGTGTATTATGTTTTTGAAGGGTGTTTCTTGATCGCCAACTACTGGCCTGGCATGCATAACAGTATTCATTAGCATAGTGCTTTTTTTGTTTCCAATGTAACCAATATTTTTCTTTACATTTTACTTAATTTTTTTTGTGCAATTTTACTCATTTTGAGTGGCTAATATGTAAGCATCTCATTTGATTAATTCTAATTAATTCTTATGTGTTAAATTTAATTAAATTTCAAGGCTTTGTACTTCACTCTTGTTCCAATATCCATGTAAAAAAGAATCCTTTCTGTCTAAAAATGTTTGTTTGGGTGCTGTACGTTGACTTTTAAATAAAACAGTGTAACTTTATGTTTGGTTGACTGCATTTACTGCTGATATGTCAAGTTAGCAACACTGATATTTTGTGTGTGTGCGTGTGAATTTAATTGAATTTAATAAAATAAAGATTTAAAGAAAACAAATAAAATGCATAAAGAGTGTCACATAAACAAAAGTAGCCTATACTTGTACAGCTTTTTTCTTTTGTTAATCTTTTAATTATTTAGGAGAAATAGCCCCAATTATGCAGCCCTATTTATTTCATTCCTTATATACTTAATTTCTATTATTATTATTTTTTTTCCATTCACAAGTGCTGCAGATGCGTGACGTGTGTAACGCCAAGCCAGCAGAGGGAGCTCTCACCCGAGTACTGCCCAGCAAACACAGAACGTTCCCCTATGGTTCCCGTTTGGTTATTTCTTTTGGGAACCAAATGAGAACGTTCTAGGAACGTTCCCTGTAGGTTCTCTTTTTAATAACCTACAGGGAACGTTCCCAGAATGTTCCCTGCAGGTTATTTTTTGGTTTAATTTTATAACCTAAAAAGAACCTTCCCAGAACGTTCCCTGCAGGTAATTTTTAGGTTTTATTTTTATAACCTACAGAGAACGTTCCCGGAACGTTCCCTGCAGGTAATTTTTAGGTTTTATTTTTATAACCTACAGAGAACGTTCCCGGAACGTTCCCTGCAGGTTATTTTTAGATTGTATTTTTACAACCTACAGGGAATGTTCCCGGAACGTTCCCTGCAGGTTATTTTTTTATTTAATTTTATAACCTAAAAAGAACCTTCCCAGAACGTTCCCTGCAGGTTATTTTTAGATTGCATTTTTACAACCTACAGGGAACCTTCCCGGAACGTTCCCTGCAGGTTATTTTTAGTTGTCATATCCGTGTAAACTAATAAAAACTTGGCAGATCTTTCTGATCATTCTAATGCTGAAATGTATACTTTTTCATCATAAACTATTTTTTGCAGAATTTCATGTCTGAAATAAGCGTTTAATAAAGTGTAGACATCAAAGTGGTCAAATCGCATTATAATTGTAATTTAATTCCAATTTTATAGCTAAAATTAAGCCAATGTTAAGCGTAGTCAGAAAATCATATCATTAACACTTAGTTTGTTTTTATATTTCTTTTCTTCGAACCTGCACGCGCTTCTCTAGTACACGCTTAATCCTGCCTTCCACAGAAAGCCGCGCACTCACGTAATTTAAAAATTAACGGTCATTTCGTTTTACTGACTGACTAACATTCGTTGATTGATCTCTTTAATGAATAATTACTTATAATTTATATATATACGAGAGTAAATATTGTGATTTCAGGGAAATTTGACACGTCTAATTGAAGAGAACATGATGTTAACGGAGAAGTTTTTGTGTACCGACCAAAAGAGAGAAACATCGTCGTTAATTCAGTGGTAAGAAACGAATGTAATATTATTCTAAGTAAAGTCAAATAAATGTTATTCGTTTTCAATGTCTGTAAAAATAAAATTCACATTTTTAAAATCCAATATTTTGTTGAAGTCAGTGTTATTTGGTGCTTTAATAAACAAAATCTGGGTTATGGTACTTCTAATCTTATATATTAACGAATAAAACAAATCTAGCATATTAAAGGATAATTTAATGTCATTTAATGAGCCTTATGATGGCTAAATGTGCTCTAAATATCTGTAGGGATTAAACAATAGTTTAAAACAAGACATGGTTTGTATTAGTGATTATTGAGGTCCACATCCGTTCGTCTTCCATGCTGCTTACTACGGGACGCGGGAGTGCTGACATACGGCAGCGGTATCAGAGTGAAGAGGTTAGGAGAACATTCTGGGAACCTTCTAGGAACATAAATAGAACCTTCCCTATTGGTTAGCCAGGAAAGTTTTCTTAACGTAAATAGACCGTTCCCTGTAGGTTAGGGGAACGTTCTGGGAACCTACAGGGAACGTTCCGGGACCGTTCTCAGAACGTTGCGGGAACGTTCCCGATAGGTTCCCAAAACGTTCCCCTAACCTACAGGGAACGTTCTAGTTACATTAAGAAAACTTTCCTGGCTAACCAATAGGGAACGTTCTGGGAACCAAAAATTGTTAGCTGGGTGACTGCCTCCACTCCCTTTGCTGCTTCTACCTTCACTTCATGTTTGCTACTATTTAAACTCATGCCATGCGGTTGCTCCCTGTGAAGTATTGTCAGTTTAACCTGCTTTACCGAGCGTTCTATTATTCTCTGTCTGATTACCTGTTGCCGTTCTGCCTTGCTATTGGATTTACGAGTTTACGGATTTACCCTTGGATTGTTTGCCAGAGTGGATTGCCTTCACGATCTGAACTTACGCCTGTCTCCTCACTATCGTCTCCTGGTTTGCTCCATTGTATCGTTTGCCTGATTGGACTGCTGTTAACGCTTTGACCCACTGCCTGTCTATTTACCTCTGATTTCTGGATTGCCCTTTTGTTTTGTATGCTCTGTTGGACTGCTTATTCGGTTATCAACTCTCTGCCTGCTGTTGTGTTGCTGTCTGTTCTGAATACCTCAATAAACGACCGCGCATGGATTCAAACACTGCTTCAGCGTCCACGTTACACGTGACAATGTATGAATCCTCCTGATCTGTGTTTTTGTTTTGTTTTGTTTTGTTTTTTTGCTATTTGTGCATATAAAGCTTAAAGCCCCGAAAGAAAAAAAAGCTTCGGTTATCAGTCAGGAAAATAATATAATGAACAAAATGCTGTCGTTATTCTCCGTATATCTCTATAACTCAAAAACTTGTGTACACGAGCTGAGACCCGACGTGAGATTTGATCGTAGCCACCGCTCACGTCCATATTGATAAATTCCAAGTTTTGTGTAAAAACGACCGTACACCCAATTTTCTATTGTATGTTCGTTTTGTAAATGAGGCCCAATATGAATGTAAATGTTTACATCCCATAATGATGCTCAGTTATCTTGTTTGAAGGTAATGTTGATGACATCTCAGTAGTATGGAAGAAAATTAATGACAAATGTCTTCGAAACAAAAAAGCATGTTGAATTGCATCAACTGAAATAATAATGCATTGAATTAACAGTGCTTGCATTTTAATACCTTGTATTTTCAGGGCTTGTATTTTTAGGTTCTGAAATTTAACATAGTTGTTTATTTAAGCTGTGGATATTTCACTTCAAAATATTTCACCCACATTTTATAACTAAAAATTCAAAAATTCACATTCACCTTCCAGAATTCACTCCCCAAATATACAATCCGTTTAAAAATACGATGTATGCCTGCATTAGCCAAAATCATGACAGTCTACCACTAAATGCAAATATGCGCTAAAACAGCCAGTAAAGACAGTTGATGATGCGGTCAGGACCGTGGTGCTGGCTTTCATCAAGATATGTTTGATGATTGCGCCTGATGCACACGCGCCCGCTCCGTCTCCCGCACTCCAGTCAGAGAGGCAGTGACAGAGATGCTGCCTGTTCATTCGGGAGAGCATGTTAGTTTCAGGGGAGTGGTAAAATAACAATTATTATTGATTACTGATTTAAATCCATAAATAATAACGAAAACAGCACCTTACAAATAAAAGGAAGCAAGTTTTTAAGATCAGAATTTTCTTAAACTATAGTGAACCCGTTTAAACTTTTAAGTCCAAGGATCCAGTAAACGAATTCGTTCAAATAGTAAGTTCAAAACACAGGCCAATTTGATCAGAGATTGTGGAGAGTCACATCCAGATGTCCCAAAAAAAAAAAAAAAACTTATGGATCCCTTATGGGAAATATGTTTAATGTGCAGTTTTGTGCGTTGCATAACTTATAATGAGCCGCGTGAAGCATTTTTTTTTTTTTTTTTTTTTTTTTTTACAGAAAAAGCATGAAACCTTGGGCGTTCATTCACATTCTACATCTGCTTAACTGTAGTCTACATAGTTCACATCACCTATAAAGTGTACTCTGAGGTCTGAGGTCTTTATCACTGCATTAGTTCACTGAGTCGCGTTCCACGTCATTGGGGAATCCCGGAGTGTGACGTATGAGGAAAACCCCAGTATTTACAGCGCAGCCTGACAGCGTCACAAGCCATGATACAAAGTTAAAGAAATTAAGTAACCGAAAGCAATATATGTCTTCATCAGATGTAATGTTAGTTGTGTATGGCAAGCCGTTTTAACATTTAATCTAAAAGCCGTACTAGTATCTATTTTCATGTTACTAGTACTTATTTTTTAGTTACTAGTATCTTTTCCATTAAGTACTAGTACTTATTCATTAGATACTAGTGCTTATTCTTTAGCTATTAGTGCTTGTTGTTTAACTACTAGTACCTTTTTAAAAGATACTAGTACTTATTCATTAAAAACTAGTTCTTATTTATTAGATACCAGTACTCATTCATTAGATACTAGTACCTATTAAATAGACACTAGTACTTATTTATTAGATACTAGTACTTATTCATTAGATACTAGTACTTAATTAATAGATACTAGTACTTATTCATTAGATATGAGTATCTATTTAATAGATACTGGTACTTATTTGTTAGATACTAGTATCTATTAAATAGATACTAGTACTTATTTATTAGATACTAGTACTTATTTCAATAGTGACTAGTAACTATTCTGTTGTTACTAGTAAAACATTTTAAATTTTACCATTGATTTCTATGTGATCTGTCATTGAGATATCAACTTTTCAGTTTTGACTAGTATGTATTCCAGTTGTGACTAGTACATAATTTTTATGTACTAGTAGTTAAACATTAGGTACTAGTACTTATTTTTTAGATACTAGTACCTATTATTAGATACTAGTACTTAATCATTACATACTAGTATTTATTTATTGGATACTCTAACCTATTAAATAGATACTAGTTCTTAATTACTACGTACTAGTATTTATTCATTATATACTAGTTCTTATTTATTTGATACTAGTACTTATTTAATAGGTACTAGTACCTTGTAATTAGATACTAGTTCTTATTTGTTACATCCTAGTACTTATTGATTAGCAACAAGTATTTATTCAAAAGATACTAGTACAAATTTATTAGATACTAGTACTTATTTGAAATGTTACTAGTAAGATTTTTTATTTCACTAGTAAAATGTTTAATTGAACTCTACTGTGGCCATTCAGACTAGTCATAACTTAAGACGAGTAAAAAAGCAGATCTGACTAGTAAGATAAAAATTGTTACTAGTAATAATTGTGAAAGATACTAGTGTCTAATAAATAAGTTCTAGTACCTAATGAATAACTACTAGTATATATTAATTAGTTACCAGTATCTATTCAATAAGTACTAGTATCTAATGAATGCTTACTAGTAATATTTAAATAGATACCAGTCACTATTGCAGTAATTACTAGTCAGAAATGAAAAGATGATATCAAAAACAAAATAACTACCCTTCCCTGTTCATTTGGAGATATCTTTAACCTCATAAAGAACTAGTAAGAATGTATTTGGAGATATCTTCTTTTAAAAAGATCATTACATAAACATGAGTACATCTCCACCGTCCAATCAGAGTCCACATGGTAATACAATACATTAATATGCTGAATTAATTTGATTGTTAAGTAGGGCTAAATGGCTTTGTATGTTAGCCTACCTTGCTAATTGGTTACCATGAAAACACAAGGAAAGATTACAAACCTGTTGTCCAACAAAAGCATAATGATATGTTCAGTCCAAATACACTTCACAACACCAGCTGAGTCTTTGAAATAACGTATGTTTGTGATCTGACATGGTTTTATTAAACAGAGGCAGAAATCATGCTACTTTATACTATTCTAAATGGTGATAAAGGCTATAGGTTAGCATTGCGTTTTAAATTTACTTTATTTTTATAAAAAATACCCGAGATGGCTTGAAGAACACAGATAAAAGCCATATATTGTCACAATAATTGTTTCATCAGTAAAACGTCTATCTACAGCAAAAGCTGAATGCCTTTGTCCATAGAAGGGATTTCCTGGAACGTCATCAGTGAGTCTCAATTGTGGAGGGCGCCCTCCGGCGACGAGTATGAATGAAAAAGAAATTACATTAACTGAGTACTCATTATTGCTCACAAAACCCTGATTTGGGTAAAAAATAGCAAAGATAATTAAGAACTTTGAGGTAAACATTTGCAAATCCTTAAGTTTTCCTCAGTGTAGAGAAGTGTACTTTTTATTTTTCTTGCAGCTATGTTTATTATTATATTTATTCTTAAATGCTCAGTTTTTTATATTATAGTGAAATAGTGTTATCACAAAAGTAATATTCCTTATTTTGTTTAATGTTTCTATATAAAACTAATAACCATAATCTGGATGCTCATTTTAACCGGTTAACCGTTAACCAACAGAAAGAATTTTGACCGATTAATACAATCAGGTAAACGGTTTAAAAGGTCTTTTTTTCAGTAATTCAGTAATCAAAATATTTTAAAACGTTTTCTGGATGGTTGAAATAAAATGAAATAGCATTTTTGAGAGAAAAAAGATAAATCGCTTAGGCCTATAACGTTAAGTCGCATTTTATTATTACATTCAGAAAGACCTGGTGTCGACGCGAAATATTTACAATACACTATAAACATAGGCTAGGCTATTTTAGTTCCCCTCACTCCACAAAAAATCCTTTCATTTTAACAGTATTTAGAAAAGAACAAGAATGAAAAATATAAGAAGCTCGGCGACAAGCCAAAACCAAACCATTTAGGCTAAAGCGAAACTGAAACATTGGGTCTCATACGACACAAATCCAAATGTCTCCATATTCAAGATGTATTTGAATGCTAAAATATTATTTGTTATGTAAACCTGGTTTTGTACTTCTCGCATTACAATATCCACATAAAAAAAAATGTTTGGCATAATATCACGACAGTACGTTGATAAGATTAAGCAGTGTGATTTTTTTCCCCCATATGTTTGGCTGATTGTGTGTGCGTGCGGCGCCGGCGCAATCACTTGATTTTCCTTGAGGGGAAACGACTCTTTACAGATGATCGAAACTGTAAACTGTTTGCTGTTTGTAAAATAAAGAAAAATAGGATGCCGCTTTCAGCCGTCTTCCTTTCACGCAGCACAAAAATGAACCAAAACTCTGCACACTAGCTACTTGTTGCACTTTTGTTTGTTTGTTTTATTAAGTATAAAGATTTATCTTATAGGCCTATTCATTCATTATATATATATAGCCTAGCTTTATGATGTTTTTCTCCATTCGCAGAAGCTGCAGGTGATGCGACGTGTCCATGTGAATCCTCATGTTCTGTTGTTTGCTGCTTTTGCGCATGTAAAATTAATCCCGGAAAACAAATGTTGGTATTTTAACGGGTCACAGACACTTATCCTTTCTAAAATAATTAAATTCTAATTTAAAATAATCTTGTCGGTTAACGGTTAATAATCGGTTAACAAGCGTCGGCTGTCGGTTAGGAAAAATAACCGAAATTAACATCCCTGCCATAATCATTATTAGTCATATTGATATATAAAAACAACATTTTTGGCCAAATTGTGCAGCCCTAGAAGTACAGCACACCTTTTTGTTTTATTTTATTAATAATATTTTTTGTCCTTTTTTCCAAATAAAGAAAATGCTTGTCCGAAAACCATAAGGGTTTGGAATCGGTATGCCCTGTACAGAATATTTATGTAAAAAACATTCAATGTCTGTAGCAGTGCTATATGCAAAAAAAGTTAACATACAACCCTGATATGATATTCATTGTTTTTACTGGAGGAAAAAAAGAGGAAATTAATACATAATACAATTTATGTCATTTCTCCATTCTGCCACCAGAGGGCACCTGATGACCAACCAAACACACACTTTAGGCTACTATGTTTACGAAATTACAGCGTCTACAAAACTGGCAAAAAAAAAAAAAAAAATTTTCTATGTGCTTGAGTACAAATGATTGTTTTTTTTTTTCTATGTGGTTTTATCAAAAAAAAAAAAAAAAAAAACTTGTTTCCGTTTCCTCTCTAATCTCTCTCGTATGTGGCTGGTTCATTAATATTCAACATATGATTACCATACTGGCAGAAATGCAAATTCAAAAAGTACTAGTATCTTTTAAGTTCAGGATATCTCTGGTCTAAAAAGTTACTAGTAACTAAAAAATAAGTACTAGTTCTATTTTTTCTTAACAGAGAGATTGTAATTAAATACTAGTCACTATTGGAATAAGTACTAGTATCTAATGAATAAGTACTAGTATCTAATGAATAAGTACTAGTAACTTTACAAAAGGCACTAGTAGCTAAAGAATAAGCACTAGTAGCTAATGAATAAGTACTAGTACTTAATGGAAAAGATACTAGTATCTAAAAAATAAGTACTGGTAGCATGAAAACAGATACTAGTACGGCTTTTAGATTAAATGTTAAAACGGCTTGCCATAAGTTGTGTACATTAGCATCGGGTAAAACAACATTATAACCTCCTTTGCGTTAGAGAAAGCTGCTTACATAAAGTCTACGGCAGACCTAGGCTTTTTAGCAGACCCCGGGCCACATCCGGCCCTCTGGCATCACTAGGCTCGTTTAAGATGAGCAAATTTTACTTATCCTATTTTGCACCCATCTTAATTATTTAATTCATAAATCAGTAATTAAAACAGTTCAAATACCCCCCTGATTATGTAATCTGTATGAAGGTTGCATTTCTTTCTAAAGGCGCGTCCAGTAGTCTACTCTGGAGAGGAGAGTTAACACTGTGTATTTCATCTTTGCCGACAAGGGCACATAAACACTAGTGTATGAATAAATTAAAATATCATTTTTTCATGCCACATTCATAAACATTAGGCGACATTTGTCTGTGCTTTGTGGCAAACTTCATGCGCGTGCATAAGCGCGGGAAAATATTAAGATTCGTTTTGTATTATTAGCTTAAATATAAACGTGCGGTACGTTAATAATGGCTTAACGACTAGTTAAGCCCTATTAAATAACCACGAGACATCTCAATTTTTAAAGCCTTTAATGCGGATTCCGTAGTCGGGTAAATTCCGCTTTCAGAACTCTCACGTCCCTAACAATGATTTTTTTGCAAATCAGTTTCTGTGAATGAATGACTTGTGCTACTACTGGTCGCTTTGGCCTTCATCAACAGCCGCTTGCGACACCTGCTGGTGAGCGACTGACAGCAGCTGGAGATCGTGCATCGGTGCTCTACTGCTATTCCTGCAGCTCCCGGATGTGAAATGCCGAATTTTCTGACGAATTTGAACCACTGAATTTGTGAAAGCGAATTTGTAAAGTGAAATAAAATGGACTGAAATTTGCTTGTCGAATATTATACATCGTATTTTTAAACAGATTGTATATTTGGGAAGTGAATTCTGAAAGGTGAATATGAATTTTTGAATTTTTAGTTATTAAAATGTGGGTGAAATATTTTGAATTGAAATATTCACAGCTTAAATAAACAACTGTGTTAAATTTCAGTACCTAAAAATGCGAGGCCTGAAAATACAAGGCATTAGAATGCAAGTGAGACTTGAGATTTCAAAAGTTCTGGTACTCAAAAGAACACTAATAACTAGTGCTGTCAATCAATGTCAACTGACATTTCTCTGTAATTAATTATGATTAATCACATATTAATATAATGTCATAATTTCACACTGAATCTCCAAATTAATGTAGAAACAACATAAAGATGCTATATTTTAAATGTGTTTAATGGCATCTTTTTGCTAAGCAGCCTATTATTAATGAAGGCCAGTATCACCGATACCAATACAGCTACTGATGGCTCTATTAAATGTGTTTTTCCCTCATTTTTAGTCATAAATTATAGCCATTTAACACTACAGTATAATTAAAACCCATTATTTTTAACATTTAATGGTTTTTGATAAATATAACAACTTTTAATTTAGGTGAACTTAAAACAATCATCACATAATCTATAAATTGAATATATATTTACATTTTTATTTAAGTAGAGCAATGAGTGATTTCTCCTTTTCTTATCTTCTCAGATTTACACTGCCGCTCAAAAGTTTGGGATCAGTAAGATTTTCAGTGTTTTCAAAGAATTCTTATATGCTCATCAAGGCTGCATTTACTTGACCAAAAATACAGAAAAAAATTTAATATTGTGAAATATTATTACAGTTTAAAATAGTGGTGTTCTGTATTCATGTATTTTAAAATATAATTGATTTATTCTAATATGCTAATTAATTACTGTTAATTATCAATGTTGGAAACAGTTGTGCTGCTTAATACATTTTTGGAACCTGTGATTCTTTTTTCAGGATTCTTGATGAATAAAAGGTTAAAAAGAACAGAAATTTCTTTTCTCAAGTCAACATGCTTTTTTGTTTCAAAGACATTTGTCATTAATTTTCTTCTATACAGTATTAACTGACAAGGAATCATTAATTAATGGTCACATTATCATTGTTTTCATCCTTTCTTATTCAAGTATTTCAATAGCTCTTGAACATTTATGAATCAGAATAACTAATAAAAGAAAAGGTAGAACAAAAACATGAAAGAATCTGCTATATAGTCGCATTATCACTAAAATATGAATTCATGTATAAGTCAAACCTCAGTATGTTGAGTTGACAGTTTGGACTCTTCAGTCCAGCACACAGTAACTTCACTGCTGAATCCTGCAGGTCATTGTTACTCAGGTCCAGCTCTCTCAGCGGGGAGTTTGATGATTGTAAAGCTGAAGCCACAATTTCACAGTGCTGAATTGTAAGATCACAGCCTACCAATCTGAAAAAGGGAGGACTTTGGTTAAAAAACATGTTCATAAGATGGTGTCCCCAAACGACTACGACTATAAACTAGGGCTGTCAAACGATTAATCGCGATTAATTGCGTACAAAATAAAAGTTTGCCTAATATATGTGTGTGTACTGTGTGTAATTATTATGCATATATAAATACAAACACATTCATGCATATATTTAAGAAATATTTACAAGTATATGTATTTATTATATTTTTTATATAATTTATATTATATATAAATAAATATTTACTACATATAATAATATATTATATCTTAAATATATACATTAATTTGTGTGTATTTATATATTATTCTACATAAATAATATATTACTCTTAAATATATACATTAATTTGTGTGTATTTATATATACATAATAATTACACACCGTATACACACATATATTAGGCAAGCGCAAACTTTTATTTTGTACGCGATTAATCACGATTAATCGTTTGACAGCCCTGCTATAAACAGTATATATGTCAAAAATACTGCAAAGTAAACAATATTCACCTCTAAATTATAGACCATTTATTTCTAAAAACAGAGATTAGTGCTATCTCTTGTAATAATGAATAAATAAAATGTTGTAAAGCACTTAAAAAAGAAATTAAAAAACTCAATCAAAACTATGACATTCAGCAAAATTCAGCATTGGATTTTGGCTGATTGCAAGTGGCGAAACCAATACAGTGGTTTTTTTTGTTTTGTTTGTGTGTGTGTGTTTTGTTTTTAATAAATGTACTCTTATTGTAATAACCATACTTTCTCCCAATAAAGACAGGAAAAAAAAAACTTATTCACATTCACAGAAATATACACATTCATTGACATTCATTCGCCTTTGATCTCATATCTGCTGATCCATTATGAGAAATGAAAACTGTCCATCTTGACTGCATTGTTTTCACACCTTCTCACTCTAGACACCTCGTGTCTAAATTTCAGAGTTTCTCGAATGAGAAAAAAGTGTAAGAAGGGACTTTGTATTGTCCATCTGGAATTGATTGGATTGTTGAATCATTGTGGTTTGTTGATTCCTGCGATCATTTCATGAGTGACAGTTTGCTGGGGCAGAATGATTCAATAAATATTGGTACTAAAATATCTCAAACAGTTTCAGTACTCTTTTTTTTCTCCAACAGCATGTTTATGCTAGGTGTGTCATGAAAAACCGTTATCAACAATAATTGTGATATTTAAAAAAAAAAAAAAAATATTGTTATCTTGTTGATATTTCAAAATTAAAAGTACACAGTATTAAACTCTCACATGTAATTTGTTTCATTCATTCTCAACGCCGGTGGGCACCCTGGCAAAGAAAGTCCACAAGCGAGACTTGAAGGAGTAATAAAACCAATGACTTTCCAGGAAATCCCTTGTACAAAGGCATCCACCTATCGCTTGCTGTAACTCAATAAAATGCTGCTGGAAATGTTTAAATGAAAATTAACACACCATTGCAACAGTTTATGTTTTATCTGTGTTCTTCAAGCCATCTCCGGTATTTTTATAAGAATAATGTATATTTATAATGCAATGATAATCAACAGCCTTTATCCCTGTATAGAAAACTGTATAAAGAAGTATCAGTTCACAGAAGGAGGTCATTTCAAAACTCAATTGTCACTATAAAGTGAGTTTGAAGTAAAAATATGTTGTTATTGTCATATATTGTCGTACTTTGATGCTGTACTGGTGCGAGAAACAAACCTTTTTGATGCTTTAAATCAACATGCTTTGCGAAATGATTCACTGTTTTGAATGTTTAAACACCACACGCTGGTGACGCCTGCTAGTCAAAACCATGTAAATGCAACAAAACCTCATGCAAAAATACAGCTTTTACAATCCCAATGCAAATGTTTTACTGAAAGTACAATAAATTAAATGCAATTAATAAATTATCACATACCATTAAATATGAAGTATCTGTATAACATGCATTTTTATTAATTTGAAGGGCTTGTTTTCTTTATTTTATGGAGGGCTTATTTAATTATGGCAAAAAAAAAAAAAAAAAAAACTATTATATGTCTCTAGATATTGCGATACATTGTTATCACCATTTGCAACACCCTAAGGACGGCCCTGCTTCTTACCATAAAATTAGGCTGGAAATGTATCATTCTACAGTATTGTATACTGTAATAAAAGCTATGTCAATTGTCATTCCATTATAAATAGACTTTATTCTTGTAAAAATATGGCTTTAAGAACATAGAAAAATATGCCTTTGTCCATATTAGGGATTTCCTGGAACTGTCTATGAAACTGAATCAGAATCTTTATGTATTGCAATATAAATTTTTGGCCAGGGAGGGTTGATGCTTATGATTGAAGATTATGAGGGCACATGAATAAAAAAATTCATATATAATAATGGTATGAGGGGATTATTTATTTACACTTTAATGGTGACTAAGAATATTGAGTAAATTCATTCAAAACAGGAGCATACTGTGGCTATTTTAAACTGTCAAAATGAAACCAATGACCAATGAACAAAGGCATATCACCAAAGATACATCACAGCTGATGTGCA